>APFE030665090.1:9093-40739 GCA_000404065.3 Pinus taeda
ATTTGATAATGAAGTCGCTAATGCCGATGATCAGCAATGCTGGTGATCTAGGGTTTGCTACTGCTGATATGAATCAGATTTATTGTACTATTTCTCTCTGCTGAATTATTGAAGATAAAAGAAGATTTGATCAAAGGGTTTCCCCACACATTGTGGGTTTGTCCCTGGCTAGCCGCCACATCTTGTGTCTCTTGTCTTGGCTTATTTTTTGTCGATCGTTTAATGTTCTATCTGCACTTTACTTTATGTGCATGTGATTGCTAATTTGTGGAATATAATAAGAAAAATAAGTAAACTATTATAAGCATAGAACATACCATAACTTAACATGGTATCAGAGGTGAGGAGAAGGAAAATCCCAAGCAAGAGCAAGAGCAATCATCGAAGAGAAGATTGGCAAGGCTATCCTAAAAGAACTATGGGGTCCTCAACACTCTTCCCTGCCGAAGACAACCTCTGTGAGAAAGCTGACTATCACGGATGGAAGATGTCTATCGATCTAACCCTAGAGGATCAAGGAGTGTTGGGTCACATAAGAGGCAATATTGTTGAGCCTCCATCAAATGCACCTCATGTTGCCAAGAACAAATGGAAGAACGGAGAAATCAAAGCGAGGAAGATCATCTGAGACTCTATCGACAAGCGCTTGGTGGCCTACATCTCTAATCTAGACACCTCCAAGGAAATCTATGATAGACTGGTGAGTTTTTTTAGAGTTAATGATGCAAATCAAGTTTTGTTTCTTAGAAATAAGCTGAGGGAAATCAAGAAGGGTAAAGATGAAAGTATGCAAGCATACTTCTTAAGAATCACTAAGATCAAGAACGATCTCCTATCTATTGGGGAAACTATTACTGACAGAGAAATGGCACTCACAACTCTTGGAGGATTACCATCTGAATGGTATGTGTTCAGGACTACTCTTCTGAACAATAATGTAATTCCTAGTTTCGAGGAATTAATGGCTATATTCATTCAAGAAGAAACAAGGTAGAAGAGTAGGAAATGCCCTTGCCTAAAGGTCCTACTGCTGCTTTTTCTTCTCGTGCTAAGAAAAGAAATAATTCTGGGTCTAAATCGAAAAGAAAGGCTGGATTTAAGGGTGGAAGAAAAGGACGATGTTTCATTTGCAATAAAGCAGGTCACTATGCAAGGGAATGCCCTGATAGAAAGGACTCTCACCGTGACGATGATCAAAATCCCTCTCATGGTAATCGAAGGAATGGAAAATTCAGCAGCAAAGGCAAAAGGAATGCGGGAAATCAAGGAAGATGGCAACCATTCAAGAAGGCTAGAAATTCTAGGTATGAATCTAACATTGTTGACAATAAGCAGGCTGAATATTATCTACCAGCTGCCCTATCTACCTCCGCTCCTTCGGAATCAATGGGAATTTGGCTCATTGATAGTGGTGCCTCAAGACACTTCACTGGTTACAAAGAAGTACTCTATAACCTGGTAGAGAAAGAAACTAACCTGGAAATTGTCCTTGGAGATGACATGAAATATCCAGTGAAAGGTGTAGACAATATTTCTCTCAAACTGAATCAAGGTAATACGATTCACTTACAAGATGTATTATATGTACCTGATCTCAAAAAGAACCTAGTATCCATCTCGTCAATGGAAGACAAAGGCTATAAGGTAACCTTCAGCGATGGTAAGGTACATATATGGAAAAATAATGTTAAAGATGATTTCACTCTTGGGTTTCGAGTTGATTCTTTATATCAGGTCGGTGGAAGTCTGCTAGGTGTCATGTCTTATGACACAACGCTTCAGTCCGAACTTTCGCATCAGAGGTTTGCCCACCATCATTACAAAGTTGTACCCGATGTAAGACAGATGGTAACAAGGATGCCTGAATTCCAAGTAGAGAAAGAAGGTGTATGTCTGGGATGTGCCGAAGGAAAGCTCAAAAGGAGACCATTCCCTTCAAGTCAAAGCAAGACCTCCGATATATTACAACTAGTTCACTCAGACATATCAGGTATGATGCCTGTGAACTCATTGGGAGGATATTCATATTATCTCACTTTTATAGATGACTATTCTCGAAATACTTGGATATACTTCTTGAAAAAGAAGGATGAAGTGTTCCCTTGGTTTCGACACTTCAAAGCCCTAGTCGAGAATCAAACCGAAAAGAAGATCAAGATCTTAAGAACTGATAATGGGACTGAATATGAATCTAATGAGTTCCATGATTTTTGTAAAGAGGCTGGCATCAGGAGGGAGACTACTACACCATATACTCCTGAACAGAATGGTGTAGCAGAAAGGAAGAACCGCACAATTATGGAAGTTGTCCAGGCCATGCTACATGATCAAAGACTTCCAAAGTTTCTATGGGCTGAAGCTGCAAACACTGCCATATATGTACAAAATCAATGCCCTCATCAAGCATTGGGTTCCAAGACTCCTAAAGAAAAATTCACCGGTAAGAAACCTGATGTTTCTCATTTTAGAATTTTTGGAAGCCCTATATATTTTCATGTGCCGAAAGAGAAAAGAAATAAATTGGGTGCATCTGGAAAGAAGGGAATTTTCGTGGGCTATGGTGAAAATACTAAAGGCTATAGAATCTATGTAGCCGATCAAGGGAAGTCATAATTAGTCATGATGTCACACTTTGACGAAGATATGGCTCTCAGCAAGGTGAACAATCTTCCGACTTTGAGGAGCTCTCAAGAAGCCGACACCAGGGAACCGAAAGAAAAGGATGATGAAACAATGCCTGATGTAGAAGAACCCATGGATCCGATTGATCCTCCTCCATATGAGCCTTCCTCTTCTAGGAAGAGGCCTTCATGGCTTAGGGGGTTACTTGATGATGCTGAAGGACATGCTACACCCCGAGGAACATTTCGTGAAAGTAAGAAACCTAATAGGTATCAGGAATACCTGACCATCATGAGCACGATCATACAAAATGAGCCTTCGTCATTCTCAGATGCCCTCAAGCATCAAGTATGGAAGTATGTTATGACAGAATAATATGAGTCTATCATGAAGAATGATGCTTGGGAAGTAGTTCCCAGACCCCAGGACAAGACAATTGTTACTTCCAAATGGATTTACAAGATAAATCCTGTAGCAGATGGAAGTATGGAAAAGTATAAGGCTCGTTTTGTTGCTCGTGGTTTCTCCCAGAAGGAAGGAATAGAATATGATGAGATATTTTCACCTGTTGCTAGATATACGACCATACGCTCGATCATAACCCTTGCCGCTTCACAAGGATGGAACCTACATCAGATGGATGTCAAGACTGTGTTCTTGCACGGCTCGATCAAAGAAGAGGTCTACGTGGAGCAACCCGAAGGATTTGAAATTTATGATCTAAAATCTCATGTATGCAGGTTGAAGAAGGCTCTCTATGGGCTAAAGCAAGCACCTCAAGCATGGTATGAGAGGATCGATAGCTACTTGACGAAGCTGGGATTCACTAGGAGTGAAGCTGATCCTAACCTTTACTTTAAGGTTGAAGATGATAAACCTCTCATACTGGTATTGTATGTGGATGACCTCTTTCTAACAGGTGCAAACCCTCTCATTCTCAAATGTAAGAGGGAGTTGGCTTCTGAATTTGAAATGAAGGACCTAGGATTGATGCACTACTTCTTAGGACTTGAAGTGTGGCAAAAGCCAGGAGAAACTTTCCTATCTCAAAGAAAATATGTGGTGAAGATATTGGAAAGATTCGGTATGGTGGATTGCAAGCTTGTAACTACCCTGATGGAGCTTGACTTCAAGAAGTTAAGCGGTAGTGCTGCTGGACCTGTTTTACGAAATTCTATCGAGTATCGACAAGTCGTCGGAGCGTTAATTTCCTTAGTGAACTCCCGTCCAGATATATGTTTTGCAGTCAACACGTTGAGTCAGCATATGGTTGAACACCACCACATACATTGGATTGGTGCCAAGAATCTACTGAGATATCTTCATGGCACTATCACTTATGGGTTAAGATACATTGCCGAAGATGTGAGACTATTTGGATATACAGATGCTGACTAGGCAGGCAATGTGGAGGACCGTAAGAGCACTTCCGGGTGTTGTTTCTCCTTGGGATCTGCTTCGATATCCTGGATGAGCAGGAAATAAAAGTCGGTGGCTTTGACCATCGCTGAAGCAGAGTATATTGCTACCAGCATGGCTTCCTGTGAGGTAGTTTGGTTGTGAAATCTCTTCAGTGAGCTATTTGGATTTACATTAGATACCACTGTGATCCTTTGTGACAGCCAGAGTGGGATTCGTTTGTTAGAGAATCCCGTATTTCATGATCGCTCCAAGCATATCGATATCAGATACCATTATATTCAAGATATGGTGCAGCAGGGAGCTATAAGGCTCTAACATATCAGTACAGATGAACAGGTCGTCGACATTCTGACAAAACCCCTTGGGAAAGTAAAATTTCTGACTTTCTAAGAACAACTTGGAGTTGTTAAAAGACCCTCCAATGAGGGTCATGTATGATGCATTGAGCTCCAGGGGGGTGCGGGATGCTTCTTGGAGCGGCATATGACCACAGGATGATTCACTATCCCCTGATGGTATACATGTTCACCCCGTGGCGACATTGCAGTAGGATTGATGTGTTCTCCTGTGAGGCCTGGATTGATGTGTTCTCCATTGAAATTGTAGTAGGATTGATGTGTTCTCCTGTGAGGCCTGGATTGATGTGTTCTCCATGGCGGCCTGGATTGATGTGTTCTCCATGGCGATTGTAGCAGGATTGATGTGTTCTCCTGTGAGGCCTGGATTGATGTGTTCTCCATGGCGATCTGGATTGATGTGTTCTCCATGGTGATTGTAGTAGGATTGATGTATTCTCCTGCGAGGACAGGATTGATTAGTTCTCCTATCGAGGCATCCTACCGATGCAGTCTGGGACTCATGGGAAGTACCTCTCATCTGATCAATGAGTAGGGAAATGAAGTTAGGGACCATAGTAGTATCGATGGACGCATCGTTGTATCTACCATACTCCTTACGCTAGGATGACCTCCATTGATCTGGGATCAATGATACTGGTCTGGGACCAGTGGTAGGAGTTGTACCATACTATGACGCTGACTTAAGTTGGTTGAGACTGGTCTGGGACCAGTGGTACATACTCTGAGACTGACTTCGTGTCAATGCAGTACTGGTCTGGGACCAGTGGGAGTTGTACCATACTATGACGCTGACTTCGGGTCAGTTGAGACTGGTCTGGGACCAGTGGTACACTCTCTGAGACTGCGATACTGGTCTAGGACCAGTGGTAGGAGTTGTACTTACTATGAAGCTGACTTTGGGTTGGTTGAGACTGGTCTGGGACCAGTAGTACGCACTCTGAGACTAACTTTGAGTCAGTGGAGGATGATATTGGTCTGGGACCAATGGAGTTGTACTCACTATGATGCTGACTTTGGGTTGGTTGAGACTGGTCTGGGACCAATGGTACATACTCTGAGACTGAATTTTGAGTCAGTATGATACATCCTCGATCATTTCTATTTCTTCATAATTCAAACAAAAGCAGAGCAGAACAGAACAATGTAAGAGCATAACAAAACAGAGCAAAACAGTACATATCAGTGCAAGGCAGAGCAAGACAAAATAGAACACGCAGAATTGAGCAGAGCAGGGCAAGAGTCAAATTGTACAAGGCATTGCATTTGATGGATGAATAGTAATGACCGATAGACAGATTGCAGATGAAGTTCTCCCTAGTTGAGAGGGAGTGTTAAAATTGGAAACCAGGGAAAAACTTCATGTGGGTCATCTTATTCATGGCTAATAATATTTTTATTATATTCCTCTCATCGAGAGGTGATTGATATTAAGATCATCTTATTCTGATAAGTATTCATGGAGATATGAATTTATTTTGATTATGGAATTATTATCAAGCCGACCTACAACTCATGTAGGCTCAGAAGCCCAACAGTCGCATCTATTCACCCACCAACGTTGTGTATAAATATAAGAGGAATTTTCCTCATTTGGACTCACTCACCTCATCACATCTCTCTCTATCTACTACGCAGAAATGAGTCTCTTCTCTACTGCGTAGAAAAGGATCTCTCTCTCACACATGTGAAACCAGAAACTGCTGAAACTGAAGCTGCAACTACAGAAGTAAAGACTGAGTTGTGTGGCCTAGAATATCTCCTCTTTATAACTTCGTTTTAGGTCCATCTGGATCTCCTTTGAAAGCCACAACTTTTGGTGGTGGAATGAAGTCAATCCGACAAACGGTTTGCAAGATATCGCCTACACTAGTCTGAAGCCGGAAACTGCTGAAACTGAAGCTGCAACTGCAGAAGTAAAGATTGACCTGCATGGACTAGAATATCTCCTCATCTAAACTATAGGTTCATATGAACCTCGTCTTGAAGCCGCAAATTTTGGTGGTGGAATCAAGCCGATCCAACAGTCGGTTTGTGAGATATCGTTTGCCCTAGTTTGATAATGAAGCCGCTAATGTTGATGCTACTGATCTAGGGTTTCCTATTGCTGATATGAAGCAGATTTATTGTACTATTTCTCTCTGCTGAATTATTGAAGATAAAAGAAGATTTGATCAAAGGGTTTCCCCACACATTGCAGGGTTTGTCCCTGGCTAGCCGCCACATCTTGTGTCTCTTGTCTTGGCTTGTTTTCTATCGATCGTTTAATGTTCTATCTGCACTTTACTTTATGTACATGTGATTGCTAATCTGTGGAATATAATAAGAAAAATAAGTAAACTGTTATAAGCATAGAACATACCATAACTTAACACTTTAGTCTTTAGAAAGCTTCCACTCAAATGATGGACGAATGATTATCTCGAAGATGCTACTAGGGTTTTAGTCTTTCTTTATGCTTCCTCCTTCGATCTAGGCTTTTTGATTTCTTGCTTGATATATTTTTTCTCTTTTTTATCCTTCCTTAAAACTTGATCTATGTGTGTCTTCTTGATTAGATGCCCCTTCTTGACTTTAGCACCTTAGCTCTGATACCATGTTGAGAAATCTAGGGCATCAAAGGTTAAGTGATTTCTCTGCATATGATAACTGCTTGTGATAGTATTTTGAATCTTAATTAGAATCTTCTCCTTTATTGTACTTATTATTGTGTTCTTTTCATCAAGATAGTTACCATATCATGAAAAATAGAGAGACAAGTGAAACAATATATAGGCTTGTTAGCCATGGCCAAAACCTCTCACTCTTTGAGGGGAAAACCCAAATGAAATTATTCTTATAGATCTTCAATTGACGAAAACCAAGACCATGATAATGACCCTTGACATTGGATTCCTCCCAATACCAAGTCACTAGCATATTTTCTGACACTGATTCTTCTTCTTCTTCCTCTTCTCAACTTCCTTGAGAATCTCAGTCTCCTTCTCGGTTTCCATGAGAATCTCGGTCTCCTTGAGGTCTCAAGAGAGAGACCTAACGCAATGCTACTCAACTCCTTATGGTGAGATCTTTTACCCAAACAATAGCATTCTAATGTGGCTACAAGTTCTTCGGCCTTCTTTTGGAACCTTCGTTTTACCTTCTTACATGGGAGGATATACTACCCAAAACAGTCCCCTACGAACTCTACTTTCTTTAATTCTTGCTTCGCTAAGATATAGACTTCTTAGAGTATGTTTTTCACACTTCCTTGTAGAATTTCTTGACCAAATTGCATCCTTCCAAGTGAGGCCGAGTACTTGTATATATACACATTTTCCCATGTCCTTTAGGTCGACATGATCTCAGGAATATTTTGACTTTTCCTTGGAGAGAGACAGACATCATCTTCTTGATTTTTCCTTCTTTGTAGATCAATTTGAAGTTGAATAGTGACAAGGTCTTGGCGATGAATTTACATAGATAATTGTGACTCTTTACAATGTGAAACATGTCTTCATTACATGACAATGACTCTTTATACTTTTATGTCTAGATGACAAAATTCCTAAGGGCTCTCTATGGGAGCCTATACTAAACTAAAATACCTTTCTCATGAAACCCATGATGCAAGCATTACAATAATTTTATTTTTCTTCTTTTACATCTCTTACATAAAATAATAATTACATGTCATTATGAAGATCAAACCTAGTTACACTTTACAACACTAATATTTTCCCATTAGTCCTCATTTCGATTCTTTAGGGTTTTGAAGAATAAATTAATTTGGAGAAATTAGTAAATCCCCCAAATTCTTAGGTAGTTGCTAGATATGGTCCATTAAGACTTCCAAAAAAACCCTCATGATATGCTTGAGAACTATCTTGAGCTTCTTCCATTTGCTTCCAAGATTGTACCGATAATTTAGCCATAGATCATGAGGATGTGTATTTAAGAATTTTTGTACAAATTTCAAAAGGTGAAGCTAGAAAATGGTTTAGAAACTTATCTTAGAACTCTATTTCAAATTGGGTAGTTTTAGAAATTTCTTTTACAAATCAGCGAGGTACGAAAAAGGTTCATCAATATTATCTAATAGAATTTTCATCCCTAAAAAGAAAGGATAATAAATTTGTTCTTGAATTCAACAAGTGTTTTAACAAAATTTATAACAAGATTACCCCTGCCTTAAAACCTTCTTCAAAGGTTTCTAGAGTAACATATGTTAGTGTTCAACCTTGAATTTTCCCTAATTTTCACTAATTTTCCTTCTTCTTCTGATCTTGATGATATACCCTTATTTTATTCAACTAAAAATGACCCATATCCAAAGAGAAATTGTGCCTCTTGAAAAGTTATTAACCATGATGATATTTATAAGAATTCAACGACCAAATTAGTGGAAGATGATATGGAAAAGGTAAACATAAATAATGCCCATGATCCTAAAGTAATAAAAATTTCCAAAACCTTACCCTTAGGATTTAAATGAAAATATTTAGATTTCTTAAAGCAGTATAAGGATGTCTTTTCTTGGATCTATGATGAGTTAAAAAGCTATAATACAAAAATGGTTGAACTTAAAATCCCTTTGAAAGGAGAGGTAAATATATTTAGGAAAGATTTAAAGCAGGTTAGCCCTATGTAGTTGTCTCAAATCAAAAAGAAAATTTAGAACCTTTTGGATGCTAAAATCAAAGTTACCCTTAGGTATTTTGAATGAGTGGCTAACTTATTTTTTGTTAGGAAAATGACTAAAGAAATATGGTTATGTGTAGATATCAAGAACCTAAATAGAGCCTCTTTAAAGGATAACTATCCATGAACCAAAATGTATCATCTTTTGCAACGAGTAGAAGGTTCCACGAGAATATCGATGTTTGACAGTTTGTCCAGGTACAATCAAATCATTGTGCACCTTAAGGATAAATATAAGACAAAATTAACTAATCCTTTTGGCACTTTCATGTATGAAATAATGTCTTTTGGACCAATGAACATTGGAGCTACTTTTCAGCAAGCTATCGACATTATGTTTATGGATGATAAGGACAAATTCAATGTTATTTACTTAGAGGATCTAACCATATTTTCAAACACTAAGGCATATTATATTAAACCTTTGAACCAAATATTTGAAAAATGTAGGGAATTTGGTTTCTCACTAAACCCTAAAAATTCTTACTTTGTCATGCTTCTCTTTTGTTTTGTGTTCTTCATGTTCATCCCCACATATCCTCTTTTCTGTGTTGACTTCTTTCCATCATGTCCAACAAGAAAGGGGACAACATGGGCATAATCCTCCACTCAATATGCCCATACTAAACTTCATGGTTTATTCATGCAGGACATTAATTCATTAGGGTGATAGGTAGTGGGATTAAATAAGGTGGCCTAGTTTATAACACTTCACAAGAAACCTATCCTCCTCGAACCTCTGAGTTTGTGTCCTCTCCCTCAACTTAGCTATAAATTGCATTTTACATAAATTACATAAACAATTCATATAGTCATATTTACATAGGTGTAGCAAAAAAAGGTTGTTATAGACCCCACCCTCTTATGGGAACATCATCCTTGGTGTTCTATATATCGAAAACAAAAATACAACAATGAGATTTATATTTATAGCTCTTACATTAACTTATACAGTGAACAAAATGGGTAAAATACCCCCATCTAATCATCCATTTCCTAGGTGGCTTCATTTGGTCCAAAGTGCTTATGTTGCACCTTGACTTGCTATATAACTTGATTCCATAGCGCAATCTAGCTCTAGTCTAGAATGCATTGCGGTTCTAGTTGGAATTCTCTCTCAAATTCAATCTGTCTCACAAACCAATCCACAATATGATTAATGTCATGTACATATTTCTTAAACAAAGAAATGTGGAAAGCATAATGTGCTTTCACTATGGGTGGTAAGGCCAATCTGTAAGCCACTAGTTTACTCTCATAAAAATATGAAATGGTCCACAAAACCTTGGTAATCTCAACTTAGACCAAAATCTTGGTAGTGACAACTTAGCACAAGACCCTATTCTTAGTGAAATATTTCTTGGATTGATGCAAAGATATACATTCTTTCTCCCTTGAAATTCCTTTTTCATTCTCTGCTAATCTGCATAACCCTTTTTCTCATCTTGGGTTTTCGTTAATTTCCACCTAATATTAATTACCTACTATTCCATTTTATGTAGCATATCATGTTCAAGTACCACCCTATTTATTGGATTATCCCAGCTAATGGGTGTGCTACATTTTCTACCATATAAAGCTTCAAAAGGGCTCATATTTAGTGACTCTTAATGCCCATTATTGTAGGAAAATTCAAATAAGGGTAGGAACTCTTCCCACCTCTTTGGATAATGTATGACATACATCCTTAGCATGTCTTATAGAACTATATTTACTCTCTCAATTTCTCCATCAATCTGAGGATTATTTACTATGTTGAATGCTAGCTGAGTTCCAAAACCAATAAAAAATTATTTCTAAAATTTTGAAGTGAACTTGGCATCCCAATCTGAAGTGATATTCTTGGATATACCATGTAATCTAAGTGTCTCCTTCATGACAATATAAGAAAAATCAATTGCCTTGTGGGTGGACTTGACAACTATAATATGAACTTCCTTGCTCAACTTTTCCACCACCTCCATTATAGCATCATGATGTCTGGATGTTTTTGGCAGTCTTGTGATGAAGTCCACAGAGATGAATTCCCACTTCCATTCGGGAATGGGGATTAGATGCAATAATCTTGTAGGGTGTATGCATTACACTTTAATTTGTTGACATTCCAGGCACTTGGAAATGTAATTAACAACTTCCATTTTCATGTCCATCCAATAATACATTTTATTCATAGTTGTTATCATTTTCTAATAACCAAGATAACCTAAAAAAGTTATTTTATGAAATTCATTGATGGTGACCTTCTTTAAGATTCCCATGTAAGGAACATACCATCTATCTTTGAACTTCAATGTACCATCATCAATGAGTAAGTATTTCTTTCTCATTGATCCTTTTGGCTCTTGTTGCAAGTGTTCCTTCACATGATGGTAATTCTCATCCTAAAGTAATTCCTCTTTTATCTTTTCTTTGATATCAACTTGACAGGTACTTATGGCTTCCAAATGAGGCACTTGTAGGCTTCTATTAAGTGCACGTGTTACTTTGTTCCCTTTTCCTTAAATGTAATTTATGTCAAATTCAAACTCATTGATCAAGGCTAGCCACCCAGCTTTTCTTGCATGTAACTTTGGATGATCAAATAAATATCTCATCCCCTCATGGTCTAACATTAAAACAAATTTTCTTCTAAGAAAGAAATGCCTCCACATTAATTTTAATGCATGCACTATTGATGCAAGATCCAATTCATGAGTGACATAATTCCTCTCATGCTCATTTAATGTTCTTGATTCATAGCAAATCACATGCCCTTCTTCCATTAGGACTCCACCTAGCCCTTCCTTGCAAGCATCTATGAAAGCCATGGAATCCTTTTCAAGATCTGATATTCTCACAACAAGTCCATGTGTGAGCAGGTGTTTGAGTTGTTTGAAGTTGGTTGCACTCTCTTATTTCCATTGTAACTTAACTCTTTTCCTCTACAAGGTTGTGATTAGATGCCCAATCTTTAAAAAATATCAGATGCACCTCTGGTATTACCTAGCCAATCCCACAAAGGATCTGACTTCTATAACGCTGCAGGGAGTAGCCCACTCCATGAAGACCTTGATTTTTTGTGGATCCACTACCCCTTCTTCCTTGGAAACAATATGTCCCAAGTACTAAACTTGTGATTGGAAGAAATCACACTTATTAAGCTTGGCATAGAGCTTGTGCTCCCTCAACAATTGCCATACTACTCTCAAATTTTCTTCGTGCTCTTGTTTGGTTTAGAGCTAACAAATTTGAATTTAGAACCTAGGTAAATCAAAATTGAAACAGGTTGGTCAATGACCATACCTTCCATCTCGATTACTAAAGCTGGGTGGTCAATCTACTTGTTGTTTAATGTGGCATAGATTCATGGCACATTATGAGCTATATAATTCACCATTATTGCTTCCTACACATTATACAACGTTGGACCAATCTATTGTTGTTGAGGACAATCTTTCTGTAAGTGGTTTTATATAGATGTCCAATAATGTATGGGCCCTCTTCTAAACTCCTCAACTTCCTCTCTTGTTGACTTAGAGGACCGATATCTACTAGCAGTAGTGTATTTTTGTTGAAACTCACCCTTGGCAAGAGGGGTGAACTTCACATTCATTACCCCTGGCTGATGTCCTAAATATTTCTGCCCTTTTCCCTCAAATTTAATCCTACCTCTTGCTTTCTAGTTAGTTCGAAACAAAAACTTATGCTTGGATTGTTCATAATACTACTTATCCTTTCAAATGGTGTCCTACAATGTCTTTGGCTCATCAAAACTCAATTATATCTTTGTATTCTCGTGGTAAGCCACTAAGGTACCTTTAACTCTTTTCTTTCTCATCTCAAATATACGACGCATACCTCAACAACTCCATAAATATGTTAGTGTACTCATCAACTATAAGTTTCCCTAGTTTATGGTCGTGAAATTATTTAACCTTGTTGTCATTTACCTAGCAAACAACTACTTCTCCCAAAAATATATTTTAAACCTTATCCATGAGAGTTCCTTCTGTCAAATGTGTTTGACATTTCTTAAGTCTTCTCACCATATATCAACTTTTCCCTTTAAGCTAAAAATGGCTACTCTTCCCTTCATGTTTTCATATTTATGTACTCTAAAGTACTTTTTCATTCCCAAAATCCAAGCTTCTACCTCTTCATTATTCTAAAATTCCCCATCAAAGGAAGGGGGTTTTTCTTTCTTGAATTCCTTTGAAATTATTTTTCTCTCATTCCTTCTTTACTAGAGGTATCTCCTAGTTGCAACACTAGAAAATTGTTCATGACTACTTGTTCTCCTCTCTAAAGTGCCAAGTGGAGTTCCCCCTCCCATTATATCTGCACTTCAATGTCTATGCTTATTCTTAGATTTTCTACCTTCTACCCAATTAGCCTCTAATCCATGCTTTCCTATTCAGGATGGGATTTTCTTGAATTTGTGCTTGCCCATGTGGCAGGCACCAATCTCTTGTTGCTTCTATCTTTGTAGATCTAATAAGATATGAAATATTATTGAGTCTACTTGTGATTTCTTCTCCTAAACTCTAAAAATATTTTCATTGTCTTCCTCAAAACTTCTTAACTCAGCCCTTAAGCTTATAAGGGTGTCCATCCAATCATGGGAGGATTACTTTCTCTCTTTCAAAACTAAATAATCTTCTTGATTAAGGTGGGATCTATCAATGTTGTACTACACCATTCTACTACTCATGCCTTTATTTCCTTGTTTTACTTTGGTTTCTTCTTATGCTCTATTACATATGAATTTTAGTGAAATCGAGCATAAATAGACACATTCACTCATCACCTTGGTATGTTTGAAACCATCATGTTGATGTGAAAATAGTTGAAACATCAAATTTTAGTTAGTATATAGGTTAGAAAACAAAATAACATATCAACAATTTGTTATGCCAACAATCCTATCAGTTGTAATTCTAAAAATCAACACACATGTATATTTAGCAATTAACCATCAAATTAAATACCACTTTGTAACTCTTAACGTAGCTCCTAAATTCTCTTATTTAGGCCCATTCAATCTAAGTGTTGAACTCGGGCATTATGATACCACATTGTAATCCTCCCTCCCACCCCATTGCACCATCTTAGGTTGTGGGAGATTTCACTTTATAATTTAACCCAACCTCTAAGGTATGTTATGAAGATGGTGTTACAAAAGTCCTCTTTTCCAACTTCTTCAAAATTCAAAACAAATACCACCATCACATTTAGCTCATTGAGGGATTTTTGATGATATAAACTTTATCTAAATCTGAATTTTGAATCAAAAGTTATGCTTGTTTGAAGTTTAGCTAATTAAAAGACACCATGTCAGCAAGGCATTAGCACATGGAAACCAGGTGTCACACACGTGGACTTACAATGTCACCTATGGAAGTTCCACCTCTCTCATGGCACCTACGTGGCATCCACATAGACGTCGTCTTAGCCTATTGACACTACCACATAAACTTAGGGTCGTGGGTACCACCAGGCCTTTCCCTGTCATGTTTTACAACTATTCTATGTTATATCTAGTTCTAAGGAAAATCCAGTGTGCACACAAATATGCCTTGTTGACACACCACAGATCCCCCGACTCTCCGGATTTACTTTCCTAATTTTATAAGTATCTGACTTAGATGACATCTAGGCTCCACAAGGGTGTACACTTCTTGCCACCTCGGATCCCAAATAACCCAAGTCATATATGAATTTGATGGGAAATTTGGTCTTGGTCCTATCTGCGACATTTATTTCCTGTTTCATGCCTCCACCACCAGATTTCTTGAATATAAGATGCTTCATTTGCTTATGGGACATCCAAACTCACGTAATTGTTTCCACCGAAGAGGGGCCCACACTAGATAGCACTCATACACTAATTCAAAGTGGAAATATTAACCACTTTACATACGGGTCCTTTTAAGTGTGCACACACAATGACTAGTTAGATGCCCAAACTATCAGATACATTTGTTGGTCATATAGGCATCTACCCCTCTTCATATCAGGTTGCAACTAGAACTGGGGCCTTGGAAAGATATCTGACCCACATACATAGTTACCATAGGACTCATCTGGCCCTAGATACAAGTGTTGATTTCTACCCAAACTTACAAGAAGGGAAACTTTAAGGAATTATACCCAAATTTCCTTAAGACAAGGCATTGTTCAAAACACCCATTTCCAAGATCTGAATCTCAATAGTGACTTTCCAAAGTATTATACCATGATCATAGTAGAGTTAACAACATTGAAAACAACATTATACAATTGTAAACAACCATAGAATTCTCACATTACTCTTGATGTAAATGATGATCATTTCTAGCGAAGTCTTCATTCAACAAGCATATAATCTTAAACAAGGCAACGAGCCATGATATTCATAACATATCAAAAAATTGAAATCACATACTATAATAGATTAAATGAGGGACTTCAAGAAACCATGCATATTCATGCAAATAAATCTATTGTTCATGAATATAACAACAAACACATGGCCCATAAGTTTAACATAACCATGAAGGCATATAAAGCAAAGAATTTACCATGAACATATATAAATATTAGCAACCTTCCATAGGTAGTGTTGGTCCATACACTTACATATCACATATCATACCTTCTTCATCATCCATAGTAAAAATGGATAGAAGTAAATATACCTATACATTTAGCTTGAATGGATGGCAATTGAAGAAGGGACTTCAACTCTCCACCCAACCATAGGCTAACTACATCGTAACCTTTCTTATAGTTAAACACCCCCAAGCTAAATGTCCAGTCTAAGGAGTGATTATCTCATGGGAATTTCACACTAAGATTTAGTTAAACAAATATCAAGAGGAGGAGTCCATTGTCCAAGTGATTTATCAATTCCCCTGTGCCAGTAAGTACCACAATGACTCGTTGCCTCACCAAAATCAATTACGGGGATTCACCCAAGCCTTAGTTGAAGTGTTGCTCACTTCCATGAGAATAAATACACTGTGTATGTGGTTTATCAGCTTACTTGGCAATCCCCTAAGTGATTTATCACCTTCCTTAGTAAGCACTTAATGGTTTAACATCCCTTTTCAGCGAGCACCACAATGACCCAACTTACCTGCCTAGTGGTTTATCAACCCATTCAACAAGCTCTAAGTGGTTTATCAACATTCCAAAAAGCATTTAGAGGTTTATTTTCTTACTCAATAAGCACTAAGTCAATAAAATATCCATCAAGTCATCACTATTCAATCAACACAGGCACACAATATTGGCCTCAATGAAATCACAAGGGATAATTTCCCAATGACAAAGCACTAGCTTTAGATTTTTTCTTCTCCTGTTGTTGTTGCTTGAGCACTTCCTTTCTTGTGCATCCTCCTCACATTCCCATTCCATTCGTCACTTCTTTTCTTCTCTTTTGCATTCTTCAGGTTCTTCCCATCATATTCTATTTTGCATGTTGAATTATTTCCATCATGTTCCATGATAAAGGTGACAACATGGGCATCATCCTCCACTCCAACGGCCCATACTAAACTTCACTGACTATTCATGTAGGACATTAATTCGTCAATGTTATAGGTAGTGGGATTAAATGAGGTGGCTTGAGTTTTATCACTTCACAAGCTAGCTCTCCTCCTCAAACCTCTGAATCTATGTCCTCTCCTTTAGCTCAACCATAAATTTTATTTTTAAATAAATTACATAAAAATAAAAAATTATATATTGATATTTAAATCGGTGTATCCAAAAGGGTTGTTACAAGCGTCAACTTCCTGTTGTGATAGAAGAGCAGGATGGATGTAGGGTTGGACGAATAGTCCACCTCATTGGAGCCTCAATAGTCCATAGTGGCTAGAATTAAACAAAATTTAATAAAGTATGCCAAGGGTCAAATATATTCCTATTTCCAAAGAGCACCCAAGGATCTGATCAAAACCAACGACAAAAAAGTCACATCAACCACCCCCCAACTATCCAAACTTAAATGGAGGGTGGGGGAGGTGGGGGGTTGATTTTTGTCTTGGGAAGTTTACCGTTGTGAAAGGTGGTAGAAAATGGAGCTAATCATACCACCTTCCCCCTAATACCACTCTGGTGACATGACTATGGGACCCAGGGAACATCAACACGTTGTCATGCAGAGCCATATTTGAAACCTCAGAGCCAGAGAGTTGCCAATTGAATCGAATAATAATAAAACTTAGAGCCACAAATACATCTCTGAAACCTCAAAGTCGCAGGGTCTATCCTTTTTTCGTAATCAGACAAATCAACGCCTGGGTGAGGCTTATACTGGTATGACATGGGATCAATTCTCATCATTACCACTATACCTTTGGGGCCTACAACCTGTTTTCTTCTTCGTAGATCAAGTTACTTCTGGGATATTTGAACCTTGGATCCCTTAGTTTATATAATGCTTTGTATCACAATGATTTTAAACTCAGTTGCACCCTAAAAATATCATAATTATAATTATGATATATAATTATAATCATCTTTTTGTTTTCTTTTTACATTTTCCATTTCATTTATTTATTTTATAGTTTCACTGGCATTTAAAAAATTATTTATATGTATTTTTTAAATCACTAATTTACTCACTTTTTCTTTTCATATATGTATATGCTTTTTCTCTCTTTATATTTATATATATATATATATATATATAATTATAATATATTTATAATATATCATATATATATTCTTTTCTTTCTCGATATTAAAAATTATATTTTTCTCATAAGAATTATAATTCTTTTTAATATACTTTATTTTTGAAATTACAACAATTATTAAGTGCATTCTTTTCATATATTTAATTTTTTTAAATCATAATCATGTAAAAATATATTTTTTATGTATATTTTTTAATTATTATAATCATTCAAAATTCTATTCTATATATATATATATATATATATATATATTATATATATTAAAAATTAATTATTTCAAATATTCTTTTAAAATTTATGCATAATTATAATTATATATATATATATACCCCATGGGGTGACATAATGCAATGGTCGGGTCGGGAGGTGATCTGTGCTTTCACCCACATACATTAATGTGCATTAGCTTGTTGGACACACTTCACTTGGTGCTCATCCAAGGAAGGCTCTAGAGATCTAGAGTTGTTTAATTGCAATGAGTCTAGTCATGAGGCAATTTTGCAAGAGGTGGGAGATGAAAGTTAGGTCTATGGAGAGAGGAATGTTGACAGGTGTTTGGGTGGCTTCCGACATGAGCCATTCATCGCTCCTTGCCTAAGGATATTGATGGGTTGTTATGTATACAAGAACTTGGGTGGTGCGGTGGCTTTGTGTGTGGTGGAGAGGATTATTATATGGGATCTGGGGGTATGACATTTGAAAGGGCCTCACATTTTCTTTTGCTAACAGAAAGGGGTGAGACTTTGCCGCTTGGTGCGAACGATGGGGGTTATTGTCTCCTTAGAGGGCTAACTACTAAAGGTGGGGGTAGCCTCTCAACGGTGTTTGGCAGTCGCACAGGCCTTCGCCAACTCCAACTCGCTATAACAAAGGTACATGATTTCTATCATTTCTCTATTGCATTCTAGTTTTCTCCTTGGGGGGTTTCTTGTGTGGGATTAGAATGCATGGAGGTTGGGACTAGCCAACTAGTGGGGACAACAACTTATGTAGTCAGTTGTCTTTGTTTTCTTTCTATTGTTATTGGTCAAAGGTGGTTAAGTTTGGTGGGGGGTGGAATGGCTTTGGCACCTCACTCTCGTGGGTCAACCTCGATTGTGCTTGGTTGTTGCTGAGGAGAGTGGGTTATGGTAGACAGTGTTTAGCTACCAAAATGCTTGTGAGGTGGGGAGAAATCCAACTTATAAGGGGCCTTGGGAGTACAAAGGGTCTCTACAGACTTTCCCTCTTGGATGGAAGGCTCTAGGTTGCATTATTTGTGGGGGGGAGTCCATTGTAAACTTGTGGTCCAGTGCAAAGCTAATGAGGTCAGGCTCGTTGTGAGGCTATTTCGCATGGGCAAGGTGGTGGACACCATGTTGAACAATAGGATGAGGGGGGAGTACTTGATTAGCCACAGGAAGATTCACTAGGATGGGTCAACAACCACTGCCATGTGATGCTCTTAAGGCATAGCTTCGTCAGGTCACAGTAGTGGTGGAGAAATTAACCTGAGATAGACATGATGATCATAATGAGCTTATTGCTTTGATGAACACCTTGAAACAAAACCAATGGCACATGATGGACAGGCTAGTCTCCCTCCGTTGCGAATAAAAGAGGTTGTAGGAGTGACTAGACAACTTCAAAGGGCGATTAGCACACGAGATGGTGAATGTTCATGAAGCATTCTAGAAGCCATGAGGCCTTGGGCTAGATGATGTGGCCCCAGGAAATCCTGTAGGGTAAAAGTGTTTGTGGGTTGTATAATGGTAGTTAGAAGGTTCTGACATTTTTGGGCAACGTTGGTTGGGTCTATGATTTTTGAACAATTGTTGTCATGAATTAATAGAAATTATCGACTTACAATATATATAGATATAATATTACTATAATATATATATATATATATATATATATTATATATATATATATATATATATATATATATAGATAGATAGATAGATAGATAGATAGATAGATAGATAGATAGAGTTTGGACTAAAGGAATTGTTAATTGGGCAAATTTCATACTCGCGTGATATGGGGTCAATTCAAACCATTACCACTATTATTACTAAGTGCCTACATACGGCCCTTTTGCAGACATAGGTAAATTGGGGGGATTTGAACCTTAAACTTCCTAGTACATAACACTACAGTTTCACAAGCATTGCTAATTGAGATGCCCTGCAAGGGTTTATTTTTAAATTATAATTATAATTTATTTTTTTAATCATATTAAATTCAAATTTTTATTATTTATTTTATTTAAAATAGACATATATTTTACAACAAAATTACCATTAAAAACATTCATAGTAAATTCAAATATCTATTTTGATTTATTTATTTTTAATCATATTTAATCAAAACTAGTGCCCTCAATCGAGGTGCCCCTCCCAAAGGCTCACATGAGAGAGAAACTGGGCGAAGTGATGGAGTCACAGTTAGCCTCCCCCCTCCCCAATATTATCCATTGTACAGATGTTAATGACCTTAACTCAAGCATTGAATGTGGCCATCATGCACCTCGAAGGTCTCAATTGTTGTATACCTAGGGGGGATAATATGGGGTAGAGAGGGAGGTACCAAAGGGAATAATGTAATGTATAATGTAAGGATGATAAATAAATGGGCCATAATTAATAAATAAAATGGTTAACCTGCATTATGCAAGAGACCACAAGTACTTAGGAAATAATGTGATAAGCTCATGGTATTGGATGTATGGTATTTAGAGATCCATGGTAATTACCCATGGTATTGTAAGTATGAAGCCCATATAGAGACTAGAGACTCCCCATTGAGATATGTCAAGTACTTTTTTGTATTGACACACATTAGTTTGTGGAGGGGTCTCCTTCCTTAAGGAGTAGTTGTATGGTGGTACCTTGCCTCAAGGGTTTTCTAAAGATCTTAATAAAAAAAAAAATTGTTATAACAATCACTTGTGTTATGTTTCTAGGCGTATTTTACATTTTTACATATTTGTAGGTGAGATATGTTACAAATGGTATTTGAGCTATTTCTTAGGCAAAGCACGAATATTTTTTTTTCATTTTTTGCAAGAATTTTATGGGCAACGAATTTGTAGATCAGATATGAAAATTTTAGTGCAAAATTTACAAAAACAAATTATATATCTGAATCCCTTATGGAATAATACCCAAATTCAAAAAACAAATTGTCTGATTCGGAGTTCGGATGACAGAGATATTGTTGATTTAAAATCAGTTATGTTGCATAAATTTTCTGACGACAATTCGTGGACGACGACTCTCCTGTCATTTTTTGCAATTTTTGTGCATAATTTCATAAAACTTATTGTAGATCTGAGCTGCTCTTGAAAAATCACCCAATTACAAAAAAACAATCAGTCGAATCGGAGTTCAGAGTTTGGATGAGGGAGATATCGTGAATTTAAAATCAACTCTTTTTTTAGAAATTTGTGTGACGACAAGACAGTTGCAGCACAAATCTGAGTTTTCAGAGTGCCCAGATCAAGATTTCAAATACATAGGAAGATACTGAATGACCATTCAATTTCTTAAATAGGCTATAATAAGGATTTTGAGTCATATTGACCGAGTTGTGGTCATTTTAAATTTGCCGCACAAAGTAGGTAGAATTTCTCAAAACCCTCATTTTATTTTAAGGGTTATAGCAAGATGTTTTTTATAGGAAAATGTGATGGTTATATTGTTGAATAATTTATACAATATCACAAGTCTCAATTCACACTACTTTGGAGCATCTACATTCAGCATCATTTGGAAGATGAGTCGACTATATGGTGGAAGTCACTTGACAATTATTTTTTGAAGATATGTCCTCTAAAGAAATTGAAAAACTCTTTTTGGACAAATGGTCTCATACTAGAAAGAAGGAAAATAAGAAACATTAAGGGTTATTTTCTACTTGTATTTCCTTATTACAGGCTAATGGATGTATTCAAAAGTATAAGATCATTGTGTTTATTAATCCTAGTTGCAAGCATAATTTTATCAATGTTATTGTGGCAAAAGAATTACAAGTTCCAACAAAACATATTGCAAAAACATAGGTTGATAATGAGGATGTTCAAATTTATAAAGATTTGAAGATTTCTATGGATAAATATGTGTTGCTTTCTTATTCTTATACTTCAGATATGGATAATGTGGATGTTATTTTGGGATACCCTTAGATGGAATTTGTGGGTATTATCAATATAATGTGCAGAAGAAATTCATGAAGCTCTGGTATAAAAAGAAGAAACTTTCATTACATGATATTTCCATTAGGAACCATTCAGAGACTGTGGAGGAAAAAGCGCAAAGCTCTAACGACATTGACACATCAAATGATGAGACTTTGATGGTCGACAACCAAACATAGACATCAAACTAGGTACCAAAAAAAGCACAAGACACCACTCAAGCACCAATAGTGGAGGAATTAACGAAATATATTCCATCAGTTAAAGCTTCAACATATCACCACCCGCATCACCCAACAAGACAACAACCAACAAGGTGGCAATGAATTAGTAACAAGGACAACAACCCGTGGATGACACATAGAGAGGTGCGACAATCCACCCACAACACCTCAACATAGAGGAACCGTCAAAACCAACTTCTATCTCAAGCGAGCAAGGCACTAGCTAGATCGAGTGTCCATCTTTCTCTAGGATGGTTAGATGCACATGCATGGTACCAGTGGACTACTATTTTGAGCAGATATTATTATTTGTGTTCTTTTCATGTTTTGACAACGAAACATGTTTAAGGGGGTTTGAATGTAGTATAACTAGGGAGGATAATATGGGGTACAAGAGGAGGTACCCAAGGGAATAATGTAATGTATAATGTAAGGATGATAAATAAATGGGCCATAATTAATAAATAAAGCGGTTAACCTGTATTATGCAAGGGACCACAAGTAGTTATAAAATAATGTAATAATCCCATGGTATTGGATGTATGGTATTTAGAGACCCATGGTATCATATGTATGAAGTCTATATAGAGGGTATAGACTCCCCATTGAGATATGTCAAGTATTGCTTTGTATTGACATGCATTAGCTTGTGGATTGATCTCTTTCCTTAAGGAGTAGTTATATGGTGTTACCCTACCTCAAAGGGTTTTCTAAAGATATTAATAAAATATATTTCTATTATAGCAATCTCTTGTGTTATGTTTCTGGGCACATTTTTCATTTTTATATATTTGAAAGTCAGATCTATTACACAATCCAGTCATTTTTGGCATCAGAATTCTACTTTTCATGGTGTATTTTTGCCTTGCATTCATCATCGCCTCCTGCACTATCATGGACACTAATTTCTTCCCTTGTCAATTCAAGCTCCTAGATTTTTTTTACTCACTTTGTTCCATCTCCCTAGTCTTTCGGTCAAATTATTAGGGAAGGCCCAACTCCTCTTGACCTAAATTTCCATTATTTTCCATCCCCTCTCCATAACTTTGAGTCCTTGTACACATTGTCACAACAAGGTGGAAATAAGAATTGGGAGTGTCTACTTCAGGGGAGCATACTATGTGGTATTCCATCATTTGCATAGCACTTGCAGTCTCGCTCAACGTCGAGGTATTAGCTCACATTTTCAACAGGGTGACGATAACCTAGTTACTCAATTATTTTTTGGTTATACTTTATGTTTTGATGACTCTGGTCATACTCTTATCTATTACAATATGTATGTAATTTTTTGGATTGGTAGTCTACATTTCCATAGCTAGTATGGTTTCCCCATTGATAGACCGCATTGGAAATAATTGTATCTATGTTGTTGTATATTTTTGTTAATTAGCAATAGAATCTACTTAACATACAAAAATAAATAAATTGAGTTTATTTAAATTATTATTAAAATTAAATTTTTTTTTTATATATATATTATTATATTATATATTAGAGCAGAGAGAGAGAGAACAATTTTTTTATTATATTATTAAAGGAACGGATAGTGATTGGATATTAATAAAAAAGCTTGGTTTTTGGGCCAGAACCCTTACATAACTTCTCATGCTCCACACTGATACTATATTCAGAAGTTCAAAATATTTCTATCATATGCTTATGGCAATTTTTTCCAGATATTCTAAATAATTTCCTATTATAATCTTTGCAAAAAACTCTTAAGAGCAATATATAACTACATAATATCAAAAGGTTTCAACAAATAGTAAAAAATATGGTAGCTAATAGTCTTGCCTTTCCAACTTCTCCTTGCAGTTTTGATTGTCAATCTTGTCTTGCTATTTTGGTCCCTTGGGCTCTCTTACCTTTTTTTTGTTGGTCCTTCACTGGTTGCAACCTCTTCGAAGGCTAACTGAGCTCCATTATTGTAATTCTCTTCAATATATGTCAATTTGAGTTCCTTGTTGCCAATTATGTTTGCACTTTAGCTTGGAAAATCTCCATTTTACTCTCCAATAGTGCATGTTTAGTGTCCACTAACAATTGGTATGTTTTCCTTTCCTTCTCCTCAATCACATTCGTTTGCTTCAAAAAATTCAAAATCCCATCCACTGCTTCTAAGAGCCTTTTAAGGATTTGGTTCAATTTTTCCTACTCATTCCAATAGGTAGATGGTCCAGGATCTACCATAGGATATCTGTGCTACCTTGATCATGGAAATCCACTTCACGAGCATTATTGTGGGTTCTCAATGTTGATGCAACACATGCTCGAATGTGAACAACAACAAGGGATAAAGATATTCCACTTCTTAACATCCACTGTGACTCTCATTCAAGATAAATCAGCAATAGAACATTGTGAATGCAGGTATGAGCAGCACTTATCCTATTATATCCTACTTTGTCTCTGATCTACTACCCTGGCACATTTAACCATGAGATTTCGAAATCTATATCTGGATTTCTTTGAGCGTGGGATAAATTGTAAATGATATGGAGGGAGAGTGTGAGTAACTCCATTTTGTATGGAATTAAATGTATTAACAATCAAGGCCCTTCCCACCTTGATGATCCAATTTCTGGCTTGAAATAATAAAGTCTTGTGCCACCTATGTCTGCATAAAGAACAGAGCAACTGCCAATTGTTATAACAATTTAGACATGGTTACCACCTTACTAGTCTTCGAGGTTGGGGATTTAATATGAGCTACCAAACTTTCATTGCAAGTGCTAGTGTGTGTGTTTGAGTCCACTTGGTTTGCATTGGATCATACGTGTGATTTCCTTAAGTGTTTGGTCTTGTATTCAGCTAGTAGTGCCTTTGTGTATTGTCTTTTTTTGTTTGTTAAGTTTTCTATGTTCCTCCAAGCTTGACCTATGGCTTAAGAAACTGCGACCCGGGGGCATCTAAATCGTTAAAGTCACTCAAGAATTGCAGCGGACTTGAGCCACACTAGCCCTAATTTGACTGGATTTTACCGTGTCTCCTCCCCCTAGCACGGGAGCAACAACCTCCATGAGGTTTGATCTTGGGTTGCCTTGTTGACGAGGCCCATCCTCAATCGTTTGTGCTAGGGGGACTTGACGCCTTTGTGTATTTTAATATGCCCGTGAAATGTTCCCATTATATTCATGGTAAGGGAGAGTTTATAATCAACCTTTTATCCATTTCCAAGGACCCTTGTTCCAACATAGTCCCTTTATTTGCTAATGAATCGGTAGTTGAACTCAATTGCTTAAGCACCCAAAATAATTAAATTTTCTCAAATTGTTGTGCTTGTAACACAATCCTTTGAAATATAGGAGGGAGGATAGAATTTTGCAATCCATTTTCTTTTGACACTTGTCGAATAATAATCAAAGTCTCCAAACACCAAGATTTTTTATATTTTTCTTACTAATGCTAATTCTAATACCTACCAAAGAGCTAGGCATTTAAATTGGTTATTAAGTTGCATGTCCCAAACCCAAAGCATATTGAGTCTTTATCTTTTCATTAGGGCAAAGGATAACCCCTCCCGGTCTTGCACCCCTATTTTAAACAAAATTATTAAAAAAAATAAATTAATTAATTAATTAAAAAATAATAAATAAAAATTATAAATAAAAGCAATTTTGGGGAACCTCTTGGCTTCCATGTTGTATGGTTTTTCTTATACATGAGATAAATAATCATAGTCGCGCTTTTAATGCGAGAAAAGCTAGATTCAATCAAGAGGATATGGTAGGGAGTATTTCCTTTAATCTTGAGGTTGTAGGTTATAAATATTTTTTGGATCAACTTAATACTGCTCCAAAATTCTCTAGATATACTGCAACCTTGAATCTCACATCCATATAAAATAAGAGGGGTGATGAGAGTGTCAAAGAGGAACATTTTTACTCCATACCCAAAGATCTGTCGACTTACAATTATTTTCAAGCTTCTAATAAGCTTTCCAACCTCCAATTATCCTTTTCTCAATGCTATAATTATATTTGAGTTGATGATGAATGTTAATTCTCATATATTTCTATGAAGAAACTTTCTCCTAGTAGTTATTATCATAAATGAAATTATCATAGTTGGTATTTTTGGATTTGATTATCATGACTATAATCTTGTCAGCATTAACAATTGTACCCATATTGGAGCAGCAATGTTGGAGGATTATAAGTTGCTTTTTGAGATTGTCGAGCTCTTGGCTAGAAGAACAATGTTGTCAACATAAAGGATAATATTAATGACCATACTAGTGAGCATGGGGCCATCACATCCTGCAGCTCCCAAACACTCTTGTAGCTTATCAATTTAAATGCCAAAAAGGGTAGTGGATAGGGGACACCCTTGCTTGACTCTAATATTTCATTTAATTTATTCTGACCAACCTTCAGTGGTCCTAAGCTTAGGAATAACATTCCCATATAGCCTAGTCATAACAACCCTCAGCTCAAGAGGAACCATTATCTGTTTAGCCTCTTCCATAGCTTGTTCCGAGGAACTATGTCGAAAGCTTTTCTAAAGGTCACAAAACAACATAAGAGATTAGTTTTATTATTATGGAATTCCTATGCAATGATCCTAAGAGTAAGAAGAGTGTCTATTGTCGAGTGATGTCTCCTAAATCTAGCTTTTCCTTTAGCTCTTTTACCTTGGTTTTCAAGATAAAGGCCAATATTCTTTTCCAAAATGAATCAATACAATTTGGTTAAAATGTGGCTAATCATAATGGTCATGTAATTAGAGGGAATGCTTTTATTCCCACTTTTAAAGACAGGCGCAATAATATTTTTCGTCCAAGGCTTAGGGAAGCCTTGTTTCGCTGCCAAATTGAGGATTTTTCGTATATGAGGGATGAGGACAAACTTCCACATTTTGAAAATTTCAGCTTGGTAGCCTTCAATATCCTTAGCTCTCTCATTAGCAAGTTTCTTAGTCCCAAACTTCATGTGTTCCAAAGAAAAGATATCCTCCTCTATAAGAGGGTTCAAGATGGTGCCCATGGTGTCAGGGGAATCATAAAGATTCTTAAGATAGATATTTCAGTTCTTTAAGGTGATCAATTTTTTATTTTATTTTTCATTTTACGAATAAGGATTTGCCTTCAAAACTTTATAGGCTCAATTTTGGAAAGGTGAATAATATGTTCTTACCTCCTATTTATATAGGATATTTTCTTCCTTTTGATAAGATCTTTGTACATATTTATTTTTTCAAGCTTCATGGTTTCATTAGGGGAATATCTAATCAATTTCCTAGCAATTTTACAGTCATTATCATACCAAGGGTTGGAAGTTCTATTATTCATTTTATAAGAGACCTTGGTAGAGAACTTGTTAATGGTAGTGGAAAGGGTTGTAGTAAAATTGTGGTAGATGTGATCAATGTTATCATTATACATTAAGAAAGCTAAATCCCTTTTTAAATTCTTTAAGAAGAGATGCATTTTATGTCTGTCAAATCGAATGTGTGTTTGACTCTCACAATTCCCTTACATGTGGCTAGTGTGCATGTCAAGGTTCAGAGTTAAGGTTTGAGGTATTGGTTAGAATTAGGCTCGTGGTTAGCTAGGAGGTTAAGATTTACAATACATTTGAGAACATGGGTATCATATATTGCATAATCCACAACACTAATTCAATCCTATGAATACAAGTCATTTGGCTAGAGATTGGCCACTTATTAATTCCATTACAAATTATCAGGTCTTGTGAGTTACAAAGCTTGATTAGTTCGATACCAAATAAGTTCTTAGTTATGTCTTCAAACTTTCTTTAGAATCTACTAGCTAAGTCAAAGTCCTCATCTAGCCAGAGGGGATTACGGTGAGAGTTATTACTTAGAAGAGTAGCTTGGTTAGTAGTGGTTCTAGCATTGAAGTCCCCTAGCAAGAGGATATTACCTTCATTCCTTATACTATGAATATCTTGTTCTAAGGTATTGAAGGGGAAATTCTTATCTAGGTTGTTTTTCTTATAGGAGGTAGAGTTTATAGGAGCAAAACAAAAAATTGTGAGATAAATCCTATTGGTGTTCGAGTAGAAATTTTGATCCAAATGTAATGGTCGAAGGGGTTGATCTTATGAAGCCAAATGTGAGAAGAAATATAATTTTTATATAACAAGTTATTCCAACAAAGCCTCTACAAGAGGATCTCTTCTTCCAGACTGACTAAAGAATGAATCCATCTTTATGGGGGGTCTTAGATTCATCATGTTCCCAAGTTTCAACTAATAATATAAGAGCAATATCACTCGGGATCCAAATTAACATAGGGCCTTTACGCCATGAAAAACCATAGTAGTTCCAAAAGAGGATTTGCAATGTTCCCAATTCCTATTTATCACTCTTATTTTGAGTCTATCTCTAATAATAACTTTCCTATTTCTAATGATTGCCCATTTTCCTTCATTTCTTGCCTCCTTACCTCTTGAACCTCTTTCCTTAGTTCAACTTGGTCCTTTGGAATGAGATCCTAATTTATAAATATTCCTATCGCTTTTAGGCTTGGAGATTTACCAAGTACATCTAATTTATGGTCATTACAACTTACCTTAACTTGAATCATTCTAGGTTTATGCTTGAGTATCTTTCCCACCATTTTCATTTCTGTTAGATGAGTTTTTTGAATTTGTGACTTAGTTTGTAGTTGTTATTTTACTATTTCTAATGTGTCATCATCATTTTTCTCTTTTATACCGACAGTTATAAGGGTCGAGGCTCTTTTATGGTGCTCGTGATCTAGTTCAATTACTTTATTCATTCCCTCTTTTATGGCTTTGATATCTAATTTATTCTCTATGCTACTTAGGGCCGAGTTATTATTTAGTTTTTTTGTTAATTCTTTAATCTCGTCTCTCAAGGTGCAATTTTCATCAACCATTGATTGCTTTTTGTTTTCTATTTCTTGTACCCTATATTTCATTCCTTAGAGTTTAGTCTCAAGTGCTACCATTTTATTTTCTAATGATTTATAATTATTGCCAAGCCTTGTGGATATTTTTAGCTTATGTTCCATAAGCATTATAGAAAATTCAAATTTATGCTCCATAAGCATTCTAGATAATTCTAGTTTATGTTCTCTTTCACTTTCTTCACTTTCTTGTCTACACTTTTCTAAAAAATCAATATGATCATAAAAACTTTGTAAGATGATTTTGCTTGGCCTTCTATTAGATAAAAACTAAAGCTTAAACATATGAAGAAAAGTACTCATAATTTAAACAAATAGAACAAAAAAAATAAAAATAACTTATACACCTAAGATATTTATGGAATAAAATTCACCCTGGGCCCGAGTGTTCACCGAGGAACCGCAGTTTAAATTCACCAAGAATCCATGGAGATATCAAATTCAACGGTGTCGTAGAGACGCCTTCACTACAAAGTTCAATCTTTACTCGAGAACACACAAACTAGCTTCAATGATTATATCATAGTCACAAAGATTATGTCATGAAACACAGAGATAATCACAAATATTAATATAATGGCTGCAAAGATATAATATAATGTGTATTTGCCACGAATGTATAACGTATATGAACCACATAGATAAAATAATATGGCCACTGAGATATTTATTTAGCCCAATTATTCATTGTTTAACAATTCTGACACACAGACCCTATAGGCACTGAACATTCTCACTTACGCCATAACCTTCAAAATGAGTTGCATAGATACTTATTTAGCCATGAAAATATAATGGTTGCAAAGATCATTCAAGTGAGTGGGTGAATAAATATTGTAATTTTTTTAATCTTATTTTTCTATTTATTTATCAACCCTAATCTTGTTTTTGTGAAATGACCAATGCTAAGAATGAACATTGTCAAGATAAGAACTAATTCTCATGAGCTTCAAAGCGAAATTGGGCATTGGTCAATTCCCAAAACACCTTGAGATGAAAGAGTGTCACCTTTCGATACTAAGAGGGTTGAAGATGAAAATCACTCTCTTGGATTTCCTAGCTCTTACTCACATTTGTTCTAATTTTCAAAATATTTGCTACACTACCAACCTTCTTAACTTGTTAAAGTCAACAAAACTATGGTGATATGGGAATGCTTCCCTCCCTTATTTTAGATCATAAAATAAAATACTAACGAATCTCAACTAATTTCTTACTTTCTCAAAATCTGATATACCATATTAGTCTTAGTAGATCATCATCAATTAAAATCATACTTATTCAAAATTAATAAATTTATATTTTACATCATACTAATTAAAAAAATATATATATCTATTTATTACTTATTTAAAATACAAATATAAAAAATCATTAATTTAATATCTACAATTAATTTCAAAATAAAAAGATCAAACATCTTCTCCCCTTTTATATATGATATATTATAATTTTATTAAATTATATATAATAACTAATAAAATTTAAAAATAAAAATAAAAACATATAATATATCTTTTTATTTTAATAAATATATTATAACCAAGCAATTTTTATAAAAAAGCACAACACACTTCAAAATTCTACTTTAACTGTGTTGGTAATCATACCATGTCAAATAATTTATAATTATATAAATCTATTAATTTTAAAATTTAATATCTCTATATATGATAAATTAACATTTTATAATGCAGAAAATTAAATTTTTATAAAAAATAAACATATACATTTCTCCTTATTAAAACTAATTCTAAATAACCAATTATTTGTAAAATATAATTAAGAAATAAATAATAATAATATTTCTACCCACTATTTAAACAATCTCTCTATCTATATATATAATTTTATTTTAAATACAAATATCATATACCCGTACACTGTTAGTATCACAGTTGGTCACAAGCATTACAGGGTATCTCTATCCTTGGATCTTCATTCTTCATGGTTAGGGGTCATCCACAAACCCACAGTTCATCGAAGTCCATTTGCTAGGCCACACACTCTCAGAATCACAATTGGTCACAAGCATTACAGGGTATCTCTATCCCCAGATCTTCATTTATTATGGTTTTGGGTTAACCACGTAAAACCCTTATCTTCAGTGGATCTTCATATTCAACAAAGGCTTGGCAAGAGGGAACGTTACGCAATGGGGACCATTGCTTTTTAAGGAGGGAGGAATGATCCGGATGGAAAATGGCCCCTTGTATTGGTTATCTATGGTATTGACCCATGGAATTTACCCATGGTATTGTAAATGGAATCCACCCGTGGTATTGTAAAATCCACCCATGGTATTCGTTCACCCATGGAATTGACCCATGGTATTGTAAATGGCATCTGCCCGTGGTATTGTAAAATCCACCCATGGTATTCATTCACCCATGGAATTGACCCATGGTATTGTAACTAGAAAAATACTATAAGTAACAAGTCACATTTTGTAAAAGGACAGATTGTCCGCCACAATGTAGCTTTACAGTTCAGAGGCATGTAGCTGCCACATCTCTTCTCAGAGATAAGCTACCATTTCCCTAGCTGGTTTATTTCCACTTGGGTTTTAATAAAAGGTTTCTTTGTGGTTTTGTTTATTGG
>APFE030665090.1:41751-64362 GCA_000404065.3 Pinus taeda
TAAAATATATAAAGATTTTTTTGCTAGTTTGATAGTATTTGTCTATTAATTTTTGAAACTATAGCAGCGTACATTTATATGTATGAGAGTTAGATGTCCTCAACCTATCTAGAGGGAAACCAAGTATGTTGGTTATTTAACTGCAAAATATGTTATCCAAAAGTAAAAAAATAATAAGTCTAACCAGCCACGCTATGTATGCCTGAGAGTCTTTGTTCTTCCTATTTTCTAAATATCTATAAACATAACTACTAATAAGCCTAAACATTTGAAACTTTTTCATGCAAAATTAGGAGCAAAGAAGCATTGTCGTTATTCATCGTCAGTTTAATCCATCGGTGCAAGGTCCTTCATAGTGGAACCTGACAGCTCTGTGTGTGGAATACAGGGGATATAATGCTCTATTCGGCTAAACCAACCATTCTGTTGCTGCAGTTGAAACTAAATTTTTTGAAATTCTTTGATGTAATTTGGGTGTCCATGGTAGGCCAAATGCATATCAAGAGGAAACCGATCTAATGCCTTTGCCATAATGCTTTTCATCATCCAAAACAGATGGATTGTCTACTAGCATGTTATGCTTGATTCGCTTTCTGAACTATACGAGAGGTCAACTTGTGTCCCCGACCCGCCCCCAGAAGGAATGGGTTAATTGGTCTCAGAAGGGGACGCCTTCCTCTACTTCCCATGACCACATCCCCCACGACCATTCTTACCTTTACTAGCAGCCTGGACCATGATTCTTCTTCTACCAAACACAGGTTGACCTATGTCTAGCCCTGGAGGTCGACCCAAACAGAGTTGCAACTGATAAGCCTAGCGTCGACAAGGGTCACTCCAACTTTGCAAACCTATTAAAGCAATTTTAAACAAAACCAACCAGGTTAGGAACCCGCTCTAAATCTTACTGTCAAACGGTTGCAAACACAGTTTAATGGTTCCATTTCAACCATTTTTCCACCATTGCTCATTGATGGGCTTGAATTATCCAAAGCGTCTCATAATTTTTCGATTCACCCTGCATAACATTACACAGAGAAAAGAAGAGGAATTTTGGCCAACAACTACCCTGAGCCTGCAACCCACAAAACCCCTTACGTCGAGACCTAATACAATGAACCCAAGCCACAGAAACCAAACTTGATTTCCCAAAAGCAAGCCCATATTGACAAGGATTAAGCCAAGAGCGAACGCATGACCAGGATCGTCCCACAACCATACATGAGCACCAAACCCAACATACCCTATCCAGCAAGTCTAGAATGGCCCTAAAAAGATCCCACGTGGCTCTCCTTACCTCGACTCTATAACCACTAAGGTCGTTGTGAAGGCTACAAACAACCAAGGCTTAAATTCAAGCTCACCCAAAGCCTGAATACCTTGGAACAAGAAAAATGTTACCACAAACCCAAACCCTTACCATTTCACTTTTATCCTAGTAGGAAGTACCACAACATACACAATGGTCTACCAACCAAACTAGGCAGGAACTCATGCAGGACAGGGAAATCCCATACACCACAGACATTGGGACATATAAAACTATAGATTCAACCCAAACCAAAAACCATTTGGTGTCGTGCTCCACGAAGTTCCATTTCCATTCCCACCAAAACACAGAACCAAGCATCTCATAGTTCAGAGGGAAAATATATTGATCCATACATGCAGGGGAAGCTAAATTAAGGGTGGAAACATACCAATGACCACTAGCAAGACTTGGAGTAGATGACAACCACGAGCTCCCCATAACGACCAACTCATATCAAATCCATAGAAGCCTAAGGGTGTAGACAAACTTACCCAACAAACCGGAGGGAAACCTTGCCTTAATGCTTGTCATTATAACTTTGCCACCCTCAAGGATGGCCATTAAACTACGCATGTGCACCACCACCTCTCCAAGTGTAGCATGCATGTGGAGGGTGTCCCGAAAAATTTGATAGATACGCATTAAACAGGAGGTCAAGACAAGCCCAATGGGGCCATATCACACCCCGATCGGGGGAGGTGGTTCCTGCTCACCTCTTGTTATTGACTGTCTTTTTTATCTTGCTCAAGAATATGTTGGAGAGGGAGAAGATCGTCTTCCAAAGGATATGGAGGCCATACCATTTCTAGAGTTCTCCCCGGATGTGCACAACTCCAATTTGCCAAGAAATCTGTAGCTCTATTACCTTCTCTTCAAACATGAGAATTCAGGAGGTAGTCAAATGAAGGAAGGATCTCCCCAACCTCCTGCACCAAATGTGCAATGCCCCAGCTGTGACTAAGCTTCTCCCATTGAGTTCCCTATGTTAACTTCTTGATTATGTCCACCACCAATCATGAATCTCCTTTAATCACTATCCTTTTATCACCATTCGTTTAGCAATGAGAAGGCCTTGTTTGATTGCAATGAACATTGCCTCATTGTTACTAGCATAACCACAATCGTTGACGAAAACAAGTCTTCTTTTCTTTTGATAATCTCTAAAAAGATCACCATACTCAGTGTTCCTTGGGTTCCCTTTCGAGGCACCATCAAAGCTTAATTTGATAAAACCATGCGGTGGCCCCATGAAATGTTGAGGTGATGAGGTGGGGGGAGTAAAAAATTTCCAGGAGCTTGGGGATATCATACTTGTAGATAGGTTCAACAGATTAAGAATTCTTGCTTCATGAGGGGCTCCTTTCCAATCATATGGATGTCATTTTTCTAAGAGAATTGCCTCTCGAATATTTTGAATAATCCCTACCCAAATAACCTCTTGAGGGGTTTATCTATCTGTTATTTCTTTCTTTCCATATGGCCCATACTAGGAAGCCCAGAGCTAAATTCCATGATTTATTTAAAACAGGGCTCGAGAAAATGCCTTTGTTGGGTTGTGTTATATTCTTTCCACGAGTAGCCCACGTAGTTAACTGAGGGTTAGAGGGGGGGAGGTCACAGGGGGTTTTAGTGGTACCCGTAACCCCACTTTATGGGGTCCAGGGCAGCGCCCCAAAAAATTTTGGTTTTGGACCCTATGTTAGGTTGGGCAAACCCACCTATGGTTTTGTGCATGATTTTCGCACATGTTTTTGGACGTGATGGTTTTCAGTCCATGGCTTTGGACGTGATGGTTTTCGGTCCATGGTATTGGATGCTTTGGCATGTATAAATATGTATTGTAACATTAAAAGGAACATAATGAAAAATCAAGCTGGTAGTCCCGGTTTTGGGATCGAGGGGAAAATCTATGTGTATATGTGTTTTATGTGTTATACTCTCGCATTGTTTATTTTCTGTGTTTTAGAATTCGTATGCAGGTAATTTCTGTACAGGGTTAAAACCTACAGCCTTTATAGGAGTATAGAATCCTTGATGCTCTATGGGTCACAAAAGGACAAGTGTTTAACAAATGTTCAAGGTGTTCATTGTGATGATCGTATAGGACGCAACATGAAGGGCCCTGGAAGCCTCTCTTCTGGAGGCGGTCCCAAGTAAGAATTCTTCCATGACATACCAACCATAGAAAATGAACTATTTTTGTCCAAAATTTACTCGTCCATATCTTCTTCCATAGGCGACACTAGTGATTTTGAGGTTCTTCTGCTCTAAGCCTGTATGCTTTCTTAATGTTAAATGTACCCCGAGTCGAGTATCCCCATCACATAATGTACTCACCCTCCTGGTAAGTTATTTTCCTTGATTGAAGTTCCTAATCCATGATTTTCCATTGCTCAGAGGGAGGAGGATTTGGCCAATCCCCAACCTCTTTCCACTTTCTCCATCAGAACTTTGCTGAGAGGCTTTACAGAATTGGTCAACCGTATAGTAATTCCTACTAGTTGTATAAAGGAAAATGTCCCCTAGATCTAGTCAACTGAACAATTCTTCTCTCTGTTGCTAAGAGTCCTGCCATAATAGAGTTATGTGGCCATTTTGAATTTCCCTGAAAATTTGTTGATTTATAAGATCCTTGTTCTTTGCAACCAAGTTCCAAATTGCATATCCTTGGGGGGGATCCCTATATATTAGGATATCTTCAGTTTGTATCAGAATACTGTATTTTCTAGTCCAAATTTTCTTCCATAAATCGGGTCCCCCTTTTAACCATCTTCATCATATCTTAGCTCCCATAACTTGATTTAAGGTGTGGGGGTCCCTGAGACTTAAGCCTCCAGCCATCTTAGGATGGGTGAGAGTGTGCCAGGATACCAAGGCCCATTTTTTTAATTGTTGAGCTCCTTGCCATAGAAATTTCTGAAATATATCGACCATATTTGAACATGATGTTTTAGGGGCAACCATTCCTGATAGATGGTATATTAGAATGGACTGAAGGACAACTTTTAGGAGAACAGTTCTGCCAGCCAAATTGAGAGCTCTAAACACCCAACCACTAAGTTTCGATTGGATTTTAAGAATGAGATCATTCTAGCAAGAGGTCTTTAAAAAGTTATAAGCTAAAGGCATACCCAGATACTTCAGAGGTAAAGACCCTGTAACAAACCCCAACAGTTGGGCCAAGAAGGTTTGAATCGTCCTTGGGGTAATAAAAAGGAAAATGTTAGATTTCTCAATATTAATGAAGTTACCTGAGGCCATCATAAACTCCTGAAGAATTTATTTGATTTTCCAGGCTTCTCTCAAGGAGACTTGACAGAATAGCATGACGTCATCCACAAATTGTTGCTGGGTGATCGGTAAATTGTTGCCCCAAGGCCTAAGACCCTTGAGATGGGAAGTGTGAACATCTGATTTCAAGAATCTACCCAAGCCCTCAACTACCAGGATGAAGAGGAACAAGGACACTGGATCACCTTACCTGAGGCCATGAGAGGGATTAAAGGTTTAGGAAGGGAAGCCATTAAGCATAATAGAGAAAACTGGGGTAGACACGAGGGATAAAACCCAATTCACCCATCATTGGTCGAAACCAAATGAATTCAGAACACTCATCAGATAGGACCAGCTAAGGCGGTCAGAGGCTTTGGATAAGTCCAATTTTATCATCATACAAGGAGATTTGAGTTGCTTTAGGGAATGAACCATTTCTTGAGAGGTAATGATGCCATCCATGATTTGGTGGCCTTCCACAAAACCAGATTTCTTCGGAGAGATCAAGGCTAGCGGAAGAGCCTTTAGGCGTTTGACAATTATAGTAGAAATTATTTTATAGATAAAATTACATAAAGCAATACGTCTAAAATCCTAAGGATCCTCCAATTTGGTAGTTGTAGGGATTAAAGCAATAAAAGTTGAATTGAGGCTCGAACATACCTTTTGATTCCGTCTAGATTCCTCCACCACTTCAAGTATATCCTTTTCAATAAATTTCCATGCTGCTTAATAAAATTATGCCATGAACCCATCAGGTCCAGGAACTTTGTTCTTGGCCATTCCTTTGACAACATCCTCTAGTTCCTCCAGAGTCACCGCCTGCATTAGGGCCACATTCTGATCCTAGGAGATTAGTCGAGGGATGTATCGTGTAATTATCGAGATGACGCTTGATCTATCCTGGGTCGATTCCAAGAGGAGGGTCTAGAAATGATTTACCACAAGATCCTTCATCTCTTCATGTTAAACCAGTCAATTCCCTGCCTTGTCCTTAAGAGAGAATATGCAGTTGTTGTCTGTGTTGGATCATTGCCTTATGGAAAAACCTTGTATTACGCTCTTCCTCTCGAAGCCATTAGATTCAGGATTTTTGTTTCCATATAATTTCCTCTTGTTTTCCTTCTTTATTCTAATTGATTCAACATGCAACCTTCCGTCTCAACCAAACTCTTTGGTCTACCTTCTAGAATGAATCTTTATTGTACTTCTTGCATGCTATCTTGGAGACTTTTTTTCTCTTTCTGGATGTTTCCAAACTCTTCCTGGTTCCATTTCTTAATTTGGATCTTGAGGTCTTTTAGCTTGAGTTGAAATGTGTGCATATGATTTCAACCTTGCACAATACTTCCATTCCACTAGTTTTCAACTTTCTATATAAATAACAGGTCTCATAACCAAAAGTTTTCAAAGTGAAAGGGTTAGTTTTTGGGCCCCAATTTTAAATCAATCTCTATACTAATCGTCCAAATATCTCATCCCATGTCCGGGAGGATGGTAGCTTCTAAAATGATGCCTCTACTTATAACCTGTTCAGACACCAGGAATTGGTCCTAGCGTGATGCTACCTGGTGAGCACCCCCCCCCCCCCCCCCACTTCTGTTATTCCAATTGAATACTCCATTGATTGTAGGCATATCCACTAGGTGTAGTTCCGCAATTGTGTCTTGAAATGCTTCCATATATGCATCTATCCATCAAATCCCTCCCTTTTTTTCCTCTAGTGACGTAATTACGTTAAAATCGTCGCTAAGAATCCACAATTCCTCCTTGTATAACCTTTTTAGTTTTCCTAAATTTTGGAGGAAAACCCCCTTTTCTCCTAGAATGTGAGGCCCATATACCCTAGTCAAAAGAGCGCAATCCCTAGATCCAATGTGGTGAAACTTACCTAATGGAATCCTAGGGAGGTTGACCCAAACTTCAAATATCACCTCCATCGGGTTCCAAGGAATAGCGAGCCCACCAACACTATTGTTTGATCCTTGTGCCATCATTTGTATTGAAGTTTCAGGCTTCTTACAATCTCTTTCAACCTGTATTCCAAAATTTTTGTTTCCTAAATAATCATGACATTCAAATGATCTTTTTGATTTGATCTTTCAAATACCTTTGTTTGCCTTGAATGTTGAGGCCTCGAACATTCCAGGATGTAATGATCTTTGAGAAGGCTTATTAAGATGGTGGAAAACTGTGGATAGCAGTACCACCCTTCCTAAGTTAACTAACAAATCTTCCACCATCTATATGGATTCTTTCAGGTTCTTGCATCCTCTTTTCTTGCCTCCTTTCCTGACTGTAGTTGATTCCACTCCCTGTCCTTGCTGGGATCCGAAATGATCAGGTGGATCTGTTATTACAGGTCCATGTTTGGCTTGGAATTGTTGAAAGGTTTCACGATATAGTTGCTTTTTCTCTTCACGGATAAATCGTTCATCCAGGTGCTTCCATTCGTTCAACGGTCTTCTCATCACTTGTTCCTCTATGCTCAGTTCTTGTTTTGATCCATCTATTTCCATGTTTTCTTGCTCTACCTGCATTACTTGGCCTTCTTTCTCTTGGGGTTCCTCTTCAGATTTCCGCTTAGGCTTTTTTCCACACTTTGGTTGATTCTTAGGGATTTACAGGTGGGGCGGACCACTAGATTTGTTAATACTCTCATCCTCGTCTACTAGTGTTGCAAAGTGGTTGCTTTGAATTGATCCTTTCTTCAGGTTTGGATGCTTCATGGTTGTTGGAGCTTTCGCGTTCCATTTCTTTTTTTGAATGTCCTGAAACCCTTCACTTTCCTCCTGCCCTTTTGCTGGATATTTGGCTTTTGGAAAGTCCTTCGCTTCACTTTGATTTAGAGGGCATTCCTTATAAAGGTGCCCATACTCATGACATCATCTGCATTGGAAGGGAAAGTATTATAGTCCAAGGGTTGTTGCCATACCTCGTCTTAATACTCTAGCTCTATGAACTCTGGGAGGGGTTCAATAATGTTCATGTACACACAAATTCGTGCATAGGAGGTATACCTTCCTCTTTTGGTTGAATCTGCCACTTTAACAAAGCTCCCAATAGAATTTCATATACCTTCCAATATCTCTAGATCCCAAAACTCCACCGAGAGTCCAAATAGTCTGACCCCAACCAGGGAAGCCATAAACCTCTCCTGGTCTGGATTGTAGCATTACTCCCAATGTCGCATGAAGGGTCCTGCATTGTGGTAGAAATATGTGACATTCTCAAAGATCCTTTCCTTGTCTTCTAGACTGGTGAAGATCAATGTGAAGAACCCTAAAGCACCCAACTTCAGATCTATGTGTCCTTTTGGCTGCCATTTTAATTGTATCCATTTCACTATATCACATTCAGAGGTCCATATCCCAATAATCTTGCAGATCACGGCATGATCTTTCATAAACTTATGATATGTTTCCAGTTTGTTATTCAAAATTACAAATCGGGGTTTCTTAATGGCTTTGGGCATACATTGTCCCTTGATTCGGTTCTGCCATTGGACCCCAACACTGGGGTTCCTTTAGCTCCACCGCTTGCACCACTGGTTGTTGTCATCACTCCTTGCGCATTGGATTCTCCCATTGCAATATTTCTATAGGAGGGGATATCTCCCTCCCCGTCCCCCACATGCGTTCCCATCCCGGTCGTCAGAACCTACAAGGAATGCGCCCACACTACCTTGCTAAGAGGTTGATGAGATGATGATTTAGAGTTTGTAAGAAGAAACCCTAGCATAGTGGTTCCTCATTCAATTACTTTTTTTAACTAAAATTATTATTAAAATAATTGTTATAAATTTAATAAGTTATATGTAGAAATTAAATTCTAATAAAGAGAAAACCAACATTAATATTTCTCTCAATTATTTGAAATAAATCTAAATGACATGTTATATATGGAAACATAATTAAAATAAAAATAATAACAACATTTCTCTCAAATGTAATGAGATCTGTCTTCTCGAAATCTTAAGGATAAAAATTGGAAGGAGAATCAATTTTGGTCATGATGATGGACCCCCTTTGGGGTTCGAAATGTCAACAAAATGAACATAATATTGTGGATAATCTGAATCTTGCTACTCCAAAAAACTACCACAGAAGCTTAAAGTCTAACATAAATTCCATGTACGGAGGGGATACATGTAATGAGATCTGTCTTCTCGAAATCTTAAGGATAAAAATTGAAAGGAGAATCAATTTTGGTCATGATGATGGACCCCCTTTGGGGTTTGAAACGTCGACAGAATGAACATAATATTGTGGATAATCCAGATCTTGCCACTCCAAAAAACTACCACAGAAGCTTGAAGTCTAACATAACTTCCCTGTACGGAGGGGATACATGTAATGAGATCTATCTTCTCGAAATCTTAAGGATAAAAATTGAAAGGAGAATCAATTTTGGTCATGATGATGGACCCCCTTTGGGGTTCAAAACGTCGACAGAATGAACATAATACTGTGGATAATCTGGATCTTGCTGCTCCAAAAAACTACCACAGAAGCTTAAAGTCTAACATAACTTCCCTGTACGGAGGGGATACATGTAATGAGATCTGTCTTCTCAAAATCTTAAGGATAAAAATTGAAAGGAGAATTAATTTTCATCATGATGATGGACCCCCTTTGGGGTTCGAAACGTCGACAGAATGAACATAATACTGTGGATAATCTGGATCTTACTACTCCAAAACACTACCACAGAAGCTTAAAGTCTAACGTAACTTCCCTGTACGAAGGGGATACATGTAATGAGATTTGTCTTCTCGAAATCTTAAGAATAAAAATTGAAAGGAGAATCAATTTTGGTCATGATGATGGGACCCCTTAGGGGTTCGAAATGTCGACAGAATGAACATAATACTGTGGATAATTTGGATCTTGCTACTCCAAAAAACTACCACAGAAGCTTAAAGTCTAACATAACTTCCCTGTACAGAGGGGATACATATAATGAGATATGTCTTCTCGAAATCTTGAGGATAAAAATTGAAAGGAGAATCAATTTTGGTCATGATGATGGACTGCCTTTAGAATTCGAAACATTGATAGAATGAACATAATACTGTGGATAATCCGGATCTTGCTACTCCATAAAAATTCTCATATATATATATATAATCTTCCTTTAACCACCCAAACAAAATTTATATATAAAATTAATTTTATTTTAAATACACCTATTATAAAACAAAGCTATTATAAAATTTATTAAATCTTATACAAAATTCTATTTATTTTTAATAATTACTCATTCAAAAATTAATTTTAATTTAAATCTATTTAATTTATTTATTATATTATTTTATTTAAAATATATAAATTTATTTTTCAACTAAATTTATTATTAAATTTTAAATAAAATAAACAACATTTAACATTCCTCCTTAACTATCAAACTACGAGTCAAGCGAAAAAGCATAACGACTTGGGTTTATATATAATAGAATCAAGCGAAAAAGCATAACAACTTGGGTATCTATATATATAATTGAAATACACACACTATACAAGAAAGTTATTATAAATAAAATTATATTTAAATTTAATTTATATAAAATTATTTATATAACATTTAAAAAAATTATGAATATAATAGGTTATATGTGGGAATTAAATTGGAATAAGAAGAATGATAACATTAACATTTCTTTCTATTATTCAAACTAAAATCAATTGACGTGTTATAAATGGAAATAGAATTAAGATAAGAAAAATAACCATTATTATTTCAATCATTTAAACTAAATCTAAACAATAATAATATTTATCTCAATCATTTAAACTAAATCTAAACGACATTATCTTTGATAATAGGGAAAGTTATGTAGATATGTTGGTAGCTATCTCTTGGGATAATCTATTTAGCCAAGGGTTTGTCAAAACACTGGAGCATTTACTAAATCTAAACGACACTATCTTTGACAATAGGGAAAGTTATGTAGATGCGTTGACAGTTATCTCTTGGGATAATCTATTTAGCTAAGGGTTTGTCAAAAAGCTAGGAGCAATTATTTTGAAACTTCACAGAAAAATGGTGGAATACATCAAGTAGATGAAGAAACACTCTGTCTCATAAGCTATCTTTAACCTCATGGACAATCTATTTAGCTAAGGGTTTGTCAAAAAGCTAGGAGCAATTATTTTGAAGCTTCACAGAAAAATGGTGGAATACATCAAGTAGATGAAGAAACACTCTGTCTCATAAGCTATCTTTAACCTCATGGACGTTAAAATAATTTCTTTCTTTCTTTATTCACACGTCATAAACTTGACCTATTATAAATGGAAACATAATCAAGATGAAATGAATAACAACACTTCTGCTAACTATTTAAACTAAATATAAATAACACTACCTCCACATATCCATTAAATTTAGTTTAAATAGTTAAGAGAAATATTGTTATTCTTTTCTTTTTATTATCAATTAAATAAAATAAAAAATGGAATTAAGAAATATTACAATATTTTTTTCTTATTACCTATATACCAAATTTTATATAAATATATATAAAATATAAAATAAAAATAAAATTTGTATTTTTTAAATTATATTAAATTTAAAATTTTATTTTATATTTTATTTAAAATTATATATAGATATTTCCTAACCAAATTAAAATTATTATAAATAATATTATTATGAATTACATAAATTAAATTTTTTTATAAAATAAATATAAAAATATTTTCCCAAACTTCTAAACTATATATAAACTATATATATGAAATTAGATAATATTACAATATTTCTCCTTACCACTGAAACTAAATTATAACCAAAAACTATATATATGAAATTAGATAATATTACAATATTTCTCCTTACCACTAAAACTAAATTATAACCAAATTATGTGTGATTCTATATTGCAACAAATTCCACAACCTACACTTATAATCTCCTTAAAATAGGCAACTCTAGAATAAGCATGGTATGCATGCCCCCAACACGATGCTTGCCGATGCTCTAGACCTGATCACACGCGTGCTGGGGAGGAGGTTGAAGGCCTTTGGGCAATAAGTCTTCTTGCTAGCGCCACGACTCGGATGTTCCATGACTAATATCGAGTAACTCAGCTCAAGCCAATTCTAACCTATGGACAAATTGAGATTGGAGATGATGATTACAATGTAAAGCTGAAGCACCTTTCTTTTCTAGTTAAAGTTATTTAAAATATGTATGTGTATGTGAGTGTCTATTCATTTAATTTTGGATTTATTATAGAGTTTTTTGAAGCGTAATTTTTGTTTGGAATGTAAAATATTATTAGTCAATTTATTTATTTTTTGTTGAGGAAAATATCGACATATCTATATTGACAGATCCATTCGATTATATATGGTTGATTAAACTAATCATAGTCTAACCTCGGGGGTGTCGAGGAGGTTAATCGATCACGTATGGTTGATTAAACTAATTATAGCTTAACCTCGAGGGCATCGAGGAGAATTAACCTCGTGACTTCTCAATGGCAAGGTGATTTAGCAACAAGGCCTCAACCAATTAAGCTAACCCTTAGGTGAAATATTATTAATTAATAAATTAAATTATTCATAATAATTATAGATAAATTATTAATAATATTATTGAATTAATGTTTGTACTAATTAATTATAATAAATTTGGGGAGATCGAGCATTGGGCACACATATGGAAGTTTTAAGGTTATGCATCAATGTGTTGCACTTGTCTAGTTTGTGTTATTGAGTCATGGGTTTAGGGACTAAAACTCGACCACTGATCTTCTTTCTAAAGAAGGAATCCTCCGAGATCAAGGTCACTGGTTGGTGAGTGAGTTCCACATCTTGGATCAGATGTAATATCAACTGCATCCCTATATTGTCGAGCCTTTTGCATAATTGTATATATATATATATATATAGCCTTAGCAACCATTATGTGTGCAAATAGCTTTTTCATCCTTATGTGCTTTGGATGTGGTAATGTTTAAGACCAATGGTTTGGGATTAGGATACTTTCACAAAGCATCAAGATTTCTATTTTGTTGTATTTTGTTGGTAATATTATGAATAATGAAAGATCCACTTTGAGTCTCACTAGAGTGCATCATTTTTATAGTGCATATGCAAAAATTATTTTATTTATATATATAATGAAGATACATGTACTTTTTTTCTACATAAATAAAATAAAATAAAAAATAATTTATAATAAATTAATTAATATTTAATAATAATTCATTTTCTTAATTAATGTTATTAATGTTATTAATATTTACTACTCCCCATTGGGTGTCCATCTGCCTCACAATATAATAACAACGATGAGGCTAACACAGAGCAATGAAGGAGGGAAAGCTACCTCCACCTAGTAGCCTATATGGCTATTGTACTACCACAAGGAACAATATGAAATTAGTAAGTTTGTGTTTACTAAACCAGCATAGAGAGGAAGCATGCAAGGAATTGGGAAGGTACACTGGAGAGGCGATTTGAACATTCAAGGATCCAGAGTAGTAATCATGGTAGAATATAGGCAGGGGCAAGATAATTATATAGAGGAATGGGGAGAAGGCCACAATGTCATGGGTAGGAGGAGCTTGATTTGTTTATAATCCACCAACCATGGCACAATTTATTTAGGATTCACAATTTTGGGTTGTCAACACTGCTTCATGGAGCACAGACAAACAACGGCCTTAATTATTTCCATCCAGTTTGATAACTCTAGATTCTCCCCCCTCCTGCGCGTCAATCCTCTCTGTAGGACCTTCATTTTTAGGTTCAACTTTTTTCATGATCCTTCCTTACAACTCAATTTTGAATCTGCAACAATCTATGCTTTGTTCTCTGTAAGTTCTTTTGGATTTTGGGCATCCATCCCCATTCTTGGCATTGTGTCATCTGGGCAGCGACTTCTCACTTGTTTCTCTATGATTTTTTTCCCTCTTCTTTTTCTCCCCTACTACTTGTTGGTCACTTCACCAACACCCCCTCTTGTTCCAAACCAACCCCCTCTATTTTTGTCCCCTGTTGTAGTTCGTTCACCCCTCACTCGACACTCTATTGTTTACCCCTGCTCACATCCTTCTTCCTCGACTCGTCTCTCCCACCACAGTCTCACCCATCATTGCCCCCTTCACCACCATGATGAGGCATCATCTGTTGGACCCTCTCGCCAATGTAGAAGAGGTAGGCCCTATTACTCCTCCCTCTCCTAACTCTAGTCTGCCAAACCTGAGAGGCACTCATTCCCAATCCTTTGCTAGGGTAACCATAGAAGGATACAAGGACATTATCATTGAAGTTGTCTAGAGAGAAATATTCAATGTCGAGGAGCAAGTCAAGTAAGCTCACAGGTTCATCCCAGATACACAAATTGAACAAGAGAGTAGCTATTGGATCCTTGATGTTGGAAATTCCACTAGAGCCAAGGAATCTTCTTATATGCAGACCGCCAACTTGTATTGGCACACAAAAACTCTCATGGGGAGAGTTCTCATTGATAGCGCTGATACTAAACAAGAAATTATTATTTGTATCACCGAGCTCCTGGAAAAATGGATAACATTAATAAGAAAGTCACTCTTATGACTAAGCAAATCATAGGCACAAACCCCAAATCATCATAAACCAATGGTGATTCTGAGCTGCCAGATCAGGCACATAATTCAGTTGAATGAGAGAATTCATGGCTCACGCTCAAGCTAATATTTTATTTTCCAATACGGCAATTCCTTTCAATTTTTGTAGCGTTTTCTATGTAGACCTCTCTGTTTATTTTGTCTTATCAGTTCAAAAATTAGGAACAATAGAAACAATCTCAAAATTTTGAGCTTACGCTACTAATTTAGTTTCCCTAGCGACAAACCAATGGAGACTATCAATTTCGTAAATATGTGTTTTTCACAGTATATAAGCTATCTGATCTTACCAAAAAAACATTAATAAATATTACATAAATAATTTATTAATTATTTCTTAATTCATTTTTTAAAATAAAATGGGGTAGGTTTTCATATTAATAACCCTGAATTAGGGACCAGATCCCTTACATAGCACTTCTGATACAAAATTCCTGGTGACAAAAGAATGTTCAAAAGACTGCGAGCTCTAAGGATAATGTTCAAACTTAAACTAAAAAACTAAAAAAATAACATTGTAGACTCTACAAAAAAATTTAGAGTATCAAGAAAAATTTACATAAAATTATTGGAAAACATAAATGCAAAGATGCTACCGAAAACTTTGTGTCCTGTAACGTAGCACCGGTTGTTGCCATCAACACCATTTCATCTGAGATGATGAGTCATTTCCTTCCAACGGGGGTGTTGGGGCCTTAATCACCCGATGTCGACTGCGCACTACCAAATCTTGAGACTTCCATAACATATAAACGAACACCAAGAGTGTGCACTTCCTCACTGAAACCTTCACCTGTTTTTTCCATTTCTGCCTAATGACAGAGTAGCTTAGCTTCCAGGAAGGGCTAGAACGAATTCCTCTACCTTTTGACTATATATTCAAGATTTCTAAAGGAAAATAACAGAGCATGAGAAGCGTCCAGAAGCCTGCTAAGCACAAGGATGACATCGACATTGTCCGTGGGGAAAAATAATTTGCCATTGCATACCATAGATCAAACATCCAACTATATAACTCGTTAACAATGAAAACACCAACCTCAGAACCAAGATGAGACGAGAACACATGAATACTCCGAGGGACCAAAGAATTTGATATATAGGCGGAGGCATAGCCATTCCACGAGCCAAACAACATTAGTAAATCCATATTCATTAACTAAAGATCAACCAGAGAAAGAATTGACAGGCGAGGAATGGTGTCAGATGATTGCGAATTCATTCTTCTGCTCGAGGTCATAAACTCTGCAACCAAGACAATCCACCCCAGATCCCACCTAAGGGAGATTAAATAGATAAGACACCCCTCCCTTGAATTGAATGAAGAGACCTACCACTTGTTAGCCCAATTAAGGAACCAAAGAGGGAGCATGAATATTCGTGCTCAAAAAGGGCAAGTCACCAAAACCTGACACCCATTCTTTGTTAAGAACACTCCACTTTGCAAGGGTATGGAAAGGAAGCTAGCCACGTATCTATTTCATAAACATCCCCAGGTTTATGTGAGACCTATATAGAATGATTGAAATTTGAATAGCTCATTAAGACATAATAATGGGGAAGAAAAACACCCTTATCTATCTCACTAAAATTTAAACCTTTGATAATCATTAGGTAATTGAAGAGATGTTGAAACTATTTTCCATGTAAATGTTGCTTTGCTCCATAGTGGAACTTTTTTTTTTGGCTAAAATATCAGCTACCAGATTCAAATCTTTGAGTATATGGTAGAATTATAGTTTTCCAAATTGAGTGGCAGAAATAAGAGCCCTTGATTCATGGGAGGGGAATCTGGATATATTGCTTCCTAGGCCTTCACCATTTGGCAAATGACAAGCATTTAATCTCCAAAAACTAACATGATTGAAATTTCATTTTCTCTAGACCTTTCCATAATGCAAGATATTCTACCATATTGTTGGTCACTATATCTAGGCCCCAAGAAAATTGTGCCACTATTTTTCCATCAGGGCTATAAAGAACCCCTCCTTCTCCTGCCTCCCCTAGGTTGCCTCTCGAAACCCCATCATAAAATAGAGAGAATTGAGATTTCTCCATTCTCCACTTGAGGAATTCAATTTGATTGTGCCTAATACAAGAAACCAAACACCTATTTGGCATGAGCATGAATTCAGACGAAGGTGAAAAATTCCTATCAAGTTTAGTCCAATCACGTCCTTCTTTGTTCAATTCCTCGATATGTTTAAAATTGTAACCTCTAATAAATATTGCTTCAAAAAGAAATGAGCATGCTTTAGATGCAACCATCTAAGTTAAAATCTTGTTCTTGAAAATGACTTTCTTCCTTGCAATCCAAATGGACCAACACAAAAATTTGGGGAGAGTTGTCCAACAACAAATTGACAAGGAGGAGGTTTTTCGACTCCAAGGATAGTGAGATCCCCACTTTTCGAATATGTCCTCCCATGAGCCCGGAATAGAGTCAATGAAAGAGATTGAAATTAACGAGCCTAACCACTAAGCTGTTTAAATTTCTAAGTATTACCCAATTTCTAAGAAATTTTATCTATATTCTATGGTTTATTTCTCCTACTCTTAATTACGAACAAGTTATTTAAACATATAAATATCGAAATAAACACAATACAGTCTCAACCATCTATAGATCAACAACTAAAAGGAATAGCAAACGCACAAATGACACCTTTATTTTTGGACAGCTCGTCCTCGGTAAAACCCAACTTGGGAAAAACGGTGGAGCAATTATGAGTGTTATTTTATTATGCAGTCTATCTGAGTACAATTGGGTGCCAAACTGGCTGCCCCGATAGAGAAAATAATCCAGCAGCAATAACTCTCAATTCTAAAGTAGATATTCATAAAATTTGCCCCACGAAACCCTCTCTAGCACAACTAAAGCACTGCGTCAACCCTCCTGGCCTCTGCATCAGCCTGAAAATGCCCTACACCAGCTCTCTGAGGCTCTGCGCAACCTCTCTAGCTCTCTGCGTCACTCCAACAGCCTCTGCGTGGATGACGCAGGCCCTCCTGGCCTCTACGTTGTCTCTGCTAGCCTCTACATGGCTCCCTCTAGCTTCTACGTCTGCCTCTATGCCTCTGCACGGGTCTTCCAACACTATATTTGCCTCTCTATCTCATACTCACTGCCCCTTGTTGCAAACTGATCATTGATTCGAATTTTCTTAGCAAACCTCGCTCTAGAAAATCGAATCATTGATCACTCTAGTGTGTTCTCCAACTGACCCTCAAGCCTCCTCTTATACTTTTCTTGTTGGTCCTTCAACGGTCGAGATTACATCTTTAATCAACGGGTAAGATTAGATTTGGCTTGATCCATGTCTTTTAGAACCTTCTAACCCAGTTTTATATTAATACCCATTAATATTTTATTTTTCCTAAGTTTAGACTTAGGAACTCCATTAAAAATATTAATTATTTTAATATCTCCTAAACCAAGAAGAATATGCCCAAACCATTTCAGGGTCTTGGAGATCTAATGCGCTTTAGCCTCTCCACCAATTTTCATGGCTAGAGCACATCTGATGCTACCCAAAATCAACACTCCCTCTTAGCGAGCATTATGCTCTAGTAATACTCCACATTGAGCATCAACCAGATTATACAGCACAAGTACCTGTACTGATTCTAGGCCTCCCTGCCCAACATCCTCTACGCTGCTGCATCATGTACTATTGCCCATGGCTCTGCCACTGCCACTGTTGCATTTGTATGACAACTCCCTCTGCATCTGAGCTGTTGCTGGTCCTTTCTCCCAACACTGCATTTGCACTGCAACCCCCTCTCATCATGATGCATCGTGCTACTTCTAACTGCTACTGCACTGCAACTCAATTACTAAGAAGTAAGTAACTGATCCAGCCAACTACTGACATCCCTGTCAGGCTAGAAACACTCCCGATGTTGAAGCTCTCTCTGTTGTTATCTCGTGCTCCCTCTACTTCCTTTGAGCTGCTACAACAACTCCCTGCCTCTCGCATCGCTGCAAACCTCTATGTGCCATCACACTGTTGCAACCTCCTCTGTGCCTCTCGCACTGCTGCAGCCTACTAGCTCTGTGCTACCCGAGACTTCTACATTGTAGCACTCTATGCCGCTTCATCCACATCTGTTTCTACCAACATTTGTCATCTTGCTACTTCTCACTTTGGAGCTCTCATAGCAAAGTATAATCCAAGAGTTTGGTACCTTAAGGATCTTTCCCCTCATCGTCTATAGTCTTCCTGACTACAGCTCAATGTCTCCCCACCTCTTTTCTATATGTACATGAGCACTCATGGCAAAATCGTCATCCTCCTCTACCTCCTTTTCTACCTTCGCTGACGTTGCCTTGGAGTCAAACGCCTCTCCCTTAGTCTTCTTCCTCAGACACTAGATTGCATAATGCCCCAGTTCCCCACAATTGAAGCACTTTATCTTGGAGAGGTCCTTTTTCTTCCTCTTCTCCTACTTGCCCGTAGATGCCAGAGTTGCATCCTCTTCCTCTTCCTTCTTGATCCGAACTCCTTTGCTGCTACTTCCCGTCTTGGACAGTCGTCTGATCTCTTCTTGACGAAGAGTCGCCCACAATTCTTCCCAATCTGGAAGAGTCGTCTGCCCATAATGCTCTGAATGAATGTCTCCTGCTCCTCAGAGACTGCGTTTAGAGTGGTCCTCACCATCAGCTCCTGATCCGGCGTGGCCCCTATGAAACTCAGTTGGTCCCGAATCTCCTTCAATCTACTGAGGAAGTGATCTATCTTCTCCGCCTACTACATCTAGTATGCCCGCAACTGATTCTCTAGTAACATATTCTTCTGCATGAAAGTATGTTGGTACAATGTCTTCAAGGTGTCCCACATTTCCTTTGTCGTCTCCTTCTTGGAAATACGTTGGACCACATGATCCTTGACCCCATCGAGGATGATGCATTTCACCTTAGACATTGCCTCCCTGTACTTTTCATTGTTAGTCGGGTCAACTGGGATAGCCACTGTTCTCAAGGCAAAGGCCTTGATGTGATGTCTATCTAGAATGGACAGGATCCTAGCCTTCTAGACCACAAAGTTGGACGCCTCCTCCAGCCTGTCCTGATCCCTTAGTCCATTCATGGCCATCTCTCTACTCTTCCATTCAACTCTTCCGAGTCTCTACTTCCATCTCTCTACTCTTCCATTCGACTCTTCCGAGGATCCTAGCCGTTTTCTACCCTCCTCAACCTCTGCGCTGACCTCTCTCTAGACCGAACTACTGACGCAGCCCCTTTGCGTCAACCCTTCTCTATTGCTTTCTTCTAGGAACAACTTCTGTCACTTAGGATAGTTGTTTCTGCTGCAAATGCTCTGCTTCAGCTGGTGCCTTCATCTCTCCTGTTATCTACAACCACGCTCTGATACCATGTTGAAATTTCTAAGTATTACCTGTTACAAATTTTATCTGTATTCTCTGGTTTATTTATCCTACTTGTTAATTACAAACAGGTTATTTAAACATATAAATATCAAAATAAATGCAATACAGTCTCAACCATCTACAAATCAACAACTGAAAGAAATAGTAAACGCACAAGTGACACCGTTATTTTTGGACAACTAGTCCTCGAAAAAACCCAACTTGGGAAAACCGGTGCAACAATTTTGAGGGTTATTTTATTATGTAGTCTATCTGAGTACAACTGGGTGTCAAACTGGCTTGTCTGATAAAGAAAATAATCCGGCAGTAATACCTCTCTATTCGGAAGCAAATATTTAGAAAATTTGCCGCACGAAACCCTCTCTAGCATAACTGAAAACCCCTCTGGCCTCTGTGTCAACCTAAAAACCCCCTGCGTCATCTCTCTAAGGCTTTGCGCAGCCTCTCTGGCTCTCTGCGCCAGTCCAGCAACCTCTGTGTGCATGACACAGGCCCTCCTGACCTTTGCGTTGTCTCTGCTAGCCTCTGTGTGGCTCCCTCTAGCTTCTATGTCTTCCTCTCTTCCCCTGCGCTAGTCTTCCAGCACTATCTCTGCCTCTTTGTCTCATACTCATTGCCCCTCACTGCAAATTGATCACTAATTTGATTTTTCTTAACAAACCCCATTCTAGAAAATCGAATGACTAATCACTCTGGTGTGTTCTCCAACTAACCCTCAAGCCTCGTCTTATACTTTTCCTGTTGGTCCTTCAACAGCTGAGATTACATCTCTAATCAATGGCTAAGATTAGATTTGGCTTGATTCGTGCCTTTTAGAACTTTCTAACCTAGTTTTATATTAATACCCATTAATATTTTATTTTTCCTAAGTTTAGACTTAGGAACTCCATTAAAAATATTAATTATTTTAATATCTCCTAAATCGGGAAGAATCTGCCCAAACCATTTCTGGGTCTTGGATATCTCATGTTCTTTAGCCTCTCCACCAATTTTCATGGCTAGAGCACATCTGATGCTACCCCAAATCAACATAAGGTTCCAAGGAGTAAGGGAAAAGCTGAAATATAGGAGGAATGGATTCCTTGGAATCGAGGCCTAGAACGCATCTAGATGGGCCCTGAATGTTTCTTTTCCTCATAATTTCAACAATGAGAGTTTTAAGATGCATGAGAGACCAACAAAAGGTGTTAATTTTCAGAAATGCCATCATTACTCCAAATTTTCGACCACAAGCTACATGAGGGAGAACGAGGGAGGCACTTTACTAAATGGGAGTATCCTTGCTTAACTATATATTTATGATGAGGACTTAAATTCCAAGAGTGAAGATTTTGCAAGGAGGAGGAAATTAGTGCCAAACATTTTCAAATATCAATCATTTTATACCATTGAGATCTGAGGTGAGCAACGAGGTCAAGCATCAACCAACCTTTCCAAGAACCATGCTCATTCCATAGAGAAATATCTTTCAGCTTTCAAAATCCTTTCTCTTGCATCTATGAAGCTAGATCTCTAAAATCCTCGAGTTCCCAATGTACCATTTGGGTAAAAATTATGCTTCTAGAGGTTGATACGAGAACCATTCCTAGAACACCAGTTTAGATGATCAACAATAAGAGGGGTGGTCGCCTTGCATAATTTTTAGATTTGGGAGCCTGGTCCAGACCACTACATTGTCTTAGCTCTTAGCGGTATATTTTTGTTGAAATATTTTCACAAAAAGTCCATCTTCCACCATTCCTTTGTGTTTGAAATGAGCCTCCGTATAATTTTTACTCCCAAAGCAAGATTCATGAACAAGGGATATTTCATAGCTAATCCACCATTTTGTTTGGGAAAGCGAACTGTGTCCATTGGACCAAGTTAAATTTCATTTCATTTTTCCTCCCTCCTTGCCATAAAAACTTTCTTATTATAATAATCATTTGTGAAATCACAAATTTTGGAGAAAGAAAACCATAACAAATATATAAAGGAGGAGAGGACACAAATTTTAACAATTTCACTCGACCAACAGTGGTTTTGCCAATGCGCTCCCAAAGCTTGGATTTTCTTCTTAAATTTGTTGAGAGTATGTTGAAGCCCCAAAAATCGGGTCGACGACAAGGGGGATGCCCACCCGGTCCGGACCTTGGTTGGCAGCTCCTTATCCGTTTGGTATAGCGGGTCCGACTGGGGATAACGGGACCAGTTTCCCGATTTGGGTGTGTGTGTGTGTAGAGTTGAATAATGCTGATCTAAAAGTACTTTAAAGCTAATCTAATTCAGATTCTTTAACTTTACTCTATGCTATTGTAATCTAGTGAGAAACAAGACATCAAATCTATTCTAACCCGGGATGTATATCTTCCATTATGCGATCTAAAGAGATTTCGAACAATAACTGGTAATAAAGATCATTCAGCTATCATAAGAATATAAATCATTAAAGATAAACTACTTTGCATAAGAAGTTAGCCAAAACAGTTGTGAACAGCATATCGCATAATAAGCTATTCATATGTCACACATAAACAATATGACTCCACCGTACAAAAGTTCCAAATGATAACCCATAGATTCATGCAATAACATATAAACAACTCAAACTATAAATCACTTAAAGAACATAAGTAGGAATTGCCAAGAGATAAAAGTACCATTTATGACTAATTCTACCCATAAGCTTTAAGCAAAAACGATCTATCTCTACTTGTTCTAACATCTACCAAGAGTACAAAAGTGCAACATCAGTAGCAGATATCAAAATGCAAGTAAAGATAAATCTCGATCCATCCATTCATCAAAACCTCCTCTGAGGGTGCAGAAGTGCATGTTCTGAGGATAAGTTTTTGACAAATCTCTGGACCCTTCTCTAAATGCATGAGAAGGGTTAAAATACTACTTCCTAATTCTAATAATAGTGTTTTTTACAAAATTTTAGGATACGGTTCTCAAATGACCGTCCTTTTTCTAATCTAAATAAAAAGAAACAACAAACTTCTAAAAATAAGCTATTTCTGAATTTGGTCCTTAA
>APFE030665090.1:64372-113552 GCA_000404065.3 Pinus taeda
AAAGTGCAACATCAGTAGCAGATATCAAAATGCAAGTAAAGATAAATCTCGATCCATCCATTCATCAAAACCTCCTCTAAGGGTGCAGAAGTGCATGTTCTGAGGATAAGTTTTTGACAAATCTCTAGACCCTTCTCTAAATGCATGAGAAGGGTTGAAATACTACTTCCTAATTCTAATAATAGTGTTTTTACAAAATTTTAGGATACGGTTTTCAAATGACCGTCCTTTTTCCAATCTAAATAAAAAAGAAACAACAAACTACTAAAAATAAGCCACTTCTGAATTTGGTCCTTAAAACTGCAAGTGTTCATCATGGATTTGAGAAGAGTCGGTTGGCCGACTTCTGCGCTGAGCTGGGCTGCAAAAACAGAATCTATGAGAGCTGGCACTAGTTTCTCAGTTGAGTTTATGATGCATTTCACAGTCATCCATTGACTGTGTGGCTTGACTAAGTATGCCCAGTAACACTCCCAATTCAACTTGTTCAATGCCTGGATCGCTTTTCCCTTTTCCTGTGCCTTCTGCTTCCATTTTGCCTCCATTCGTGACTTGTTTGGTAGGTATCTCGGGGTGGTTTTTGTGATTAAGTTGGCTCTATGTAAATTTTCATTTACACAGTCTATAAGAACGCTCGCCTGTGTCGCCGCTATCTCCGCCACCTGTTCTACCCGCCTGATTTGATCGTCCCATTTGTTAAAGAGAAATTCTTTATTGCTTTCGTTTATTCTGGGTGCATTTGCTCTCTTCCCTTCCTCTCCATCTTGCCAAGCTAGATACTATGTCACTCGTCTGTCAACCTAGTCGTAGTCACTTCGCAAGTCCGTCACTTGATTGGTGAGTTTGTCGCTCAACTCGCAATAGTGACTCCACTGTGATATTTTACGTCCAAACTCTTCCTGTTGCTGCAGAAGTTGCTCATTTAAGCCAATAGACTCTGAAACAAATTCGGAAAGCTTGGGCTCGTCCTTGTGTATTTCTTGTAAAGCTTGCAACTGCTTTCCTTTTTCGTCTAGGCTTCTTTGATAGCTTATCTACATCTGCTGAAAGTCTTCTTGTAGTTTCTCGAGTTGTTTGGACGCTTCAATACTAGCATTGGCTTGTTGTAGCTGTTGTTGTAGTAGCTGTATTTGGTTTTCTTGTTCCCTCAACAGTTGTTGAACTTCCGACGCCTTGTCGATAGTCGCAGAAGCATATGCTCCTGCCATCTGAGACAACTTCGTGAGATTTTCTATCGGGTTGTTGTTAGGGTCTTTCCATAAGACGTCTAAATGTTCAGCGTCTTGTGATAGCATATTCTCCAGCTTTCTCTTCTTTCTTTGTCTCCTCACCACTGCTTTATGTTGGGGACTATAGAATACATCCAGTGGGGGAATTTCCTCTACACTAAGTAGAAGCTCAGAAGGCGGAGCGATATGACTGTGCTCCGTTTCTGAGACACTACTGACCATGGTTGAAACCATTTCCTGTGTTACCTGTGCATCACTCACAGGTGTTCTTGGGACTTGCCCTTCAAGGCTGATTAGCTCGTTGAAGTTTTCCCATTCTTTATCGAGCTTTGTTGTGACGAGTGGCGACTTAATGACGGGAGGAGGGACATCTCTTGGTGGGGAGGCGATAACTTGCTGTTGCGACATTGCACTTGACTGAGCTGTATCTTTGGCTATTTCTTCGCCTTTTCCTTCATCACTTGCAGACTTTTTAGAACGTTCAGGTGTTCCTTGGGCAGCGTCAGATTTGGATTTGGAAGTACTGGAGTTTCCGCTGAGGCTGACATTGGGAGTAGGCTCTCTGGCAAGCAGTCACAACTTTTCTAGGGGAACACTGGCTAGCCTTCTTTCTCTGAATAACAAAAATCTTTGGAGGTCATCTGGGGATAACCTCGACCGAGCTTCTCGCAAAACTTCCTGGAATGAACTTTTACTTTGAAACAAATCATCAAATAAATCTTTCTTTCCAACAAACACTTTTATTCTGACACTTATAGTGAAATCATGGGCAACATTATTTAGGTCAAAAGGCCGAGCGGGGAATTTAAATAGCTGTAGAGATGTCACATTTTCCACTTCAGCGAAAGCGTGTCCTACATCGAACAATGAGAAGGCCCCACAAGCTACAGGAAACTGAGGCCATATGGCCTTCTTCTTGTCTTTTAGTTCTTTGGTTAGGCCGCCTTCTGAGCAAGTCTGATAGGTAATTTCCCTAGCCAAAAGCTTGTCGGGGACATACAGAGGTAGGACATGTGGAGGTACAGTGCTCCAAACACTCTAATATAATTGAACCATTCTTCCCCGAACCATCTTGCGATGGGGATGATGTCTATTTGCGCTTCGGGTGAGCACCTCGGGGGTTCTTCACCATACATCATCCTATATAGGGGTAAGATGAGCCCGTGGCAAATCTGATAGAAGTGAGGGGCAAACTGGGAATCCCATAATACTTTGTGATAAACATGAATAGGTGACGGGTCGTGGGTAGTCCATTTCCAACCCATAGTTGGGAATTTAGATGCATCGCAAATAGAATCCATAATATAAGTAGATAGATAAAAAGGAGGATAGACCCTTTCAGACAAGGATCTCTTAGACCGGTAATTCATAACAGTAGTGTATAAGTTATCAAAAAATATTTTGGCCCAATCCACGATATCGGCGTTCGTGGCGGTGTCTATGAGTGGTAGCCATTCAGACGAAAATTTATTTATGTCTGGCATCCCAAACAGCCTGCAGAGCATGGCCACAGCAAAACAATACGGAGATGTGAGGGAACCAGTGCTATACATACCGTTTTTGTCCTTTTTTAGTGGCTCCTCTCTTCTGGTCCATTCTTTAGTGGTTTCTGCCAGATTTGGGTTCTCTGCTGCAAATTTCTTGACAAATTGCGTGTTGTAGGTCGTCTAAGGCTTAGGAAGATGATACATAAGCTTTAAGTCTTGCGCGGCAAATGATCCTATGAGCCCATGTCCTTGAACTTTGAATTGTCTGCCTTGTAACTCTGCATTGTCAAGTATCCATCTGATCATATCTGTATACGGAAAAATCTTGGGTCTAGCTGCTATTCGGTGAAGAAATGAACATGCTAGCTCTTCTGAGGATGTCTCGAAAGAGTTTTGTGATCCCGCGGTGCTATCAACCTTCATCACTTTAGGATTCTCTTCCTCCAGCAGCCTATACATGCCTTCCCAGGTTGAAATTCCTACGTCCTTGTTGCATGTTGTGTCTGTGTACAAGGGCGCCATCTCCTTCATCTTTTCCTTCGTCTCGGAGCCTTGGGATTTATGTTTCTTTCCCATTTGCTCCTGAATTTGGCTTTTGAATCTTCTTATCTCTTGGTTCCTGCAGATTATGAGCGAAGTGGAAATGACTGATTAAGAAAGGTGATGGGAGAGTTTTAAATGCAACAGATATACCAAATATGCCACCTTACGTGAAATAATTCTTTAAAAAAGCACGCATCTTCATTTCATTAAATAACTGACAACTAATCCATTTACTATCGTTAAAAGCGCATGATTTGGGGTCAAATTATGGTAAGTGGCTTTTCTTTGAATGGCGTGCCCGAAGGATTCGCAATTAAATGATTCATGATTTGCTTACGTTACATTGAAGATTGTGCCATCGCAATTCACACTAATCACAAATCGCCAGATCGCAGATTGCGCCATCGCAGTGATCGCAACATCGCAGGTCGCAACATCACGGGTCGTAGAAGTTTGATGTCTATTAAGTATTACCAGTTTATTTCTGCGATATGCGATCTTGCGATCAGTGTTATCGCAGATCAGCAGATCTTGAGGTTTTTCCTTATGAACATTACTTACTACTATGAGACGTTAGGCTTAACATGGGGGGCCTTGCGCATTAATGCAATTTTTTAAAGATATTTACCTTATCGTAGACTTAGGTTAAAAATATTCGAAAGACCTCTCTAAGCTTACGATGGTAGCTTTATTTTGAAGAAGGAAAACTTGATTTTTTTCAAAATTAAACTAGGGGTCCCCATTCATTTAAATGTTTGGACAAACATTTAAATGAAAAAGGGGGGGTTGTTGCTGGCCACAACATAACCATACAAATCTATGGTTGAGCCTTCTCTAATGCCTTAGTTGATCTAGGAGCTGCAATTAACATCTTAACAACCACTACTTGCCAAAAACTGGGCATTACATTAGTAGAACCAACCTCCACTTTATTAGAACTGGCTGATCATTCCGTAGTTAGGCCAGAGAGCACACTACCAGATGTTATGGTATCTGTTGATTCCTGGGAATATCGAGCCAATTTTCTGATAATAAACCCCAAAAACCGACTTGATGGGCACCCATTGATCTTAGGCAGACCTTGGCTCACAACTGTCGATGCTTATATTGGCTGTCGACAAGGAAATATGACCATTTCTATGGGGATAAATATTAAGAATCTAGATTTATACCCCCTAGCGCAGCCAAGTGTCACGATAATAAAAACTAACAAGCACCCTGTGTCATACCTTATAGAAAATATTAGATCTCCATTAACCATACAGGAGGCGCTCAATTTTAAAGGCGAAATAGAAGATGATGCTATTAATAATTTCGTTAGCCAAACCGAACCTAGATCCCACGTACAATGTCACATGATAGAAGCAGCATTTGATAACGAATTAGAAGAGGATCTTCTTAAAGATACGCATGATCAACCAATACCTACTACCTCTTTCTCGAATAGCAAAATTGTGGAAATTCAGCCAGGAAAGACTTTAAACATTAATGCCAACCTGGCTTACGAACAAGAAAAGAAACTCATCCAGTTATTGAGGAAACATAAAGAAGCATTTGCATGGGACTACCCTGATATGAAAGGAATTGATTCCTAGTTATGTACACACCACATTTATATAGAAAACGATGAAAGACCTATTCACCAACCGCAAAGGAGACTTAATCTTGATCTAAAAGAAGTTGTAAAAGCTGAACTCCAAAAACTTTTAGATGTTAACTTCATCTACCCTATCTCCGATAGTAAATGGGTCTCTCCACTTGTTGTGGTACTGAAGAAGAATGGAAAGTGGAGGATTTGTGTAAGCTATAGAGAATTAAATAAAGAAACTCAAAAAGACCACTTTCCCCTTCCATTTATTGATCAAGTATTAGACACTTTGGCAGGAAAGAAATTCTTTTCTTTCTTAGATGGTTTCAGTGGATACAATCAGATTCAGATTGCCCCTGAAGACCAAGACAAAACTACTTTTACTTGTCCTTGGGGAACATTTGCCTACAGAGTTTTACCTTTTGGCTTATGCAATGCTCCTGCCATATTTCAAAGAGCTATCCTCAGCATTTTTTCAAACCTAATAAATGAGGGGCTCGAACTCTACATGGATGATTTTACACCTTACGGAGATGATTTTGATCCAGCATTGGAAACACTGGAAAAAGACTTGCAGCACTACATTGCACCAGTCTTTGCTTAAGCCATGAAAAATGCTATATGATGATGAATGAAGGACTTATTCTAGGCCACTATATCTCAGCAGCTGGCATACAAGTAGACCCGACCAAAATCCAAATAATTTTGCTAATTCCCACCCCCACCACTCAAACAAAGGTACGTAGTTTTCTTGGATTCTCTGGTTATTATAGAAGGTTCATAGAACATTATTCACATATTGTTGCACCTTTATATGTACTAACATGTAATGTTGACTTTCTGTCGACAAAAAAATGTGACCGTGCTTTTCAAGATCTAAAGAAGCTTGTCTCCACAACTCCAGTCCTTTGTGGACCAAATTGGAACCTACCATTTCAGATTTCGTTATATGCCTAGGATACAGCTATTGGAGCAGTCCTTGGGCAGGAAGAGTATAAAAAACCATATGCAATTTATTATATTAGCATGAATTTATCCCCTGCTAAATTAAATTATACTATTACTGAAAAGGAATTTCTAGCTATAATACATGCTATCAATAAGTTCAGACATTACATTACTGGATATCCTGTTATTTTATATACAAATCACTCTGCCATAAAATATTTAGTAAATAAACCAATCACAACTGCTAGAATAATTATATGGCTGATTTTATTGCATGAATTTGACATTACAATCAAGGACAGACCCGGAAAAGAAAATCATGTAGCTGAATTTCTCTCACGAATACCAAAACCAGTGGATTCAACAACAGTTGAAGATCAATTCCCAGATGAGCATTTGTTTGTTGTCACTATTAAAACACCCTGGTATTCTGATGTTGTGAACTACTTAGCAGTAGGTAAACTACCAAAACATCTGACCCCCAATGAGCAGAAACAGATTGTCCAGCAAAGTGTTCGATTTTCCTAGATTGGGGGCTACCTGTTTCATACAGGAGCAGATATGCACATCAGGAGATGTGTTCAGGAGGATGAAATTTTTGAAATACTTGCAGCTAGTTGGTTTTCTCCGATCACATATAATTTGTTGATTTTACAGATGAAGAGTCTACATCTAGTGTCGATGATTCATTGGCGAATCAAACAATTGATACTGCAAAGATTTTCACTCGGGCCCTTCTTGATTGCGGCTTTGGACCCTTATACAGCGTATAGAAGTGTCTCCTAGGACTGCGTAGAGCCTTCTCCTTTTGACTGCGTCTAGGGCTAGGGCATCTCCTCTAGGGCAGCGTATCCTCTAGATCTTTGCTACCACCAAAACCCAAACAAGTGGATAGAGATCATAAGAGATGAGTGACCAAATGACTTGAAGACCTCTCCTATTGATGGTGAAACATTGAGGACAATTAGGGGTAATTTAGTTGCTGGCCGACCTTGACGAATTTCCACATAACACAAATAAATCCATATCTCCATGAATACATGTCAAAATCAGATGATCTTTAGATCAATCCTACACCTCTCGACAAGAGGAATCAAAGAAAATTATCAACTACCATAAATAAGTAGATCCACATGGATTTTGGCCCTAGTTTCCAATTTTAACACTCCCTCTCAACTAGGGAGAACTCCATCTGCTAATCCATCTGCTAGTCCGTAATTAATGCAATGCCCTGCACTGCTCTGTTGAACTATGAAGAAGAAGAAGTGATCGAGACGGACCATGGAGCGGACACTTTGTCAATAAGAGAACTGGACATAAGGTGCTATAAACAGGGTATAATTGGCCTACGATTTTCAAAGATGCAAAGAAGTTCGTTCAAGCTTGTGACAGTTTTCAAAGAGCAGGACGCCTTGGTCAGGCCGATGAAATGCCCCTGAACCCACAACTGGTTGTCGAACCATTTGAGCAATGGGCACTTGATTTTGTTGGTCCAATCAACCCATCTTCGAATCAAAAAACATATATTCTAGTGGCAACAGAATACGTCACCAAGTGGGTTGAAGCAGAAGCATTACCGAGAGCTACAGAGGATTGTCATACAATTCGTATTTCATATATTTGTGCGATATGGGCTTCCAAGAGATATAATTATAGATGGTGGACCACAGTTTGCTAGTAATAAGATTGCTGCAACACTTAAAAACTATCATATCTAGCATAAAATTACTACTCCATACCACCCATAAGCAAAAGATCAAGTAGAAAACAGCAACAAAATAATAGAAGCAATCCTGACAAAAACCATTGCGTCACATAGACGTGATTGCGCTGCAAGATTACCAGAATCCTTGTGGGCCTACAGAACAATGTGGAGAAGCACTACTGGCTATTCACCATACCAATTGGTGTTTGGAAAGAAACCGATTTTCCCCATAGAATTCGAACTCCAAACACTGCGAACAGGACAAGAAGTCGGCCTAGATCTAAACGAGGCACAAATTAATAGATTACAATAGATCAATAAGCTAGACAAAATCAGGCTCTCTGCCCTTCAAAATACTGCATTAATCCAAAAGTAGCGAGCTAAATGGCATGACACTCTCATTAAAAACAAAGTCTTCCGTGAAGGAGACTGGGCGCTCTTATACGATTCTAGGTTTCAAGATTTTCCTAGGAAACTTCAGACTCGCTGGCTAGGGCCATATGAAATCCAGAAGGTACATGATAATGGCACCCTAACTATAGTCACTATTGATGGATCTGGTCATACCTTTAAAGTAAATGGCCACCAAGTTCGACTATACCACAAACCACTTACTTAGGAATCCTTCTATCAGCAACTACGCGGGGACTCCAATATGCAAATTCTACAGGGGGAAGAGCAATCTTCCTCACCTGTGATTCATTAAGTGATTCACCTTTTTTTATACTTTGTACATAATTTCTTTGTTCTATTTTTCCTACTGTTCCTCGTCTAAGAAACAGCATTTGCGTGCACTTTTGTCATTTTTGTTGTTCCTTTTCTAAAGAGACATCATTTTTTTTATTGTTCCTTTTTTAAAAGAATAGCACCTTTGTTTCAGCCGTTTTTGTTTCCTTTTCATTTTGTTGTTCTTTTTATAAAGGAACAACATTTGAGTGTTTTGTTGTTCCTTTTCCAAAGCAATGACACTTTTTTATTTTTGTTGTTCCTTTTTCAAAGGAATGGCATTTGCGTTTCTGTTGTTCCTTTTCTAAAGGAACGACACTTTTTTATTTTTGCTGTTCCTTTTTCAAAGGAACAACATTTGCGTTTCTACTGTTCCTTTTCCAAAGGAACGACACTTTTTGATTTTTGTTGTTCCTTTTTCAAAGGAACGACATTTGCGTTTCTGCTTTTCCTTTTCCAAAGGAACGACACTTTTTGATTTTTGTTGTTCCTTTTTCAAAGGAACGACATTTGCATTTATGCTGTTCCTTTTCCAAAGGAATGACACTTCTTGATTTTTGTTGTTCATTTTCCAAAGGAACGACACTTGCATTTATGTTGTTCCTTTTTCAAAGGAATGACACTTTTGGTGTTCCATTGTTCCTTTTCTAAAGGAACGGCATGTTCGATTTTTGCTGCTCCTTTTTCGAAGGAAACGACACTTTCATTTTTGTTGTTCCTTTTTCAAAGGAATAGCACTTGAATTCCTTTGCCCTTCCTTTTTCAAACAACAACATTCTTTTATTCCTTTTACTTATGCTTATAGATCCCTGTTGTTCCTCTTATTTCAGGTCTTTTGGAGTACAACTATACACTCATGCAATGGATACAAAGCTAGAGCATACTAAAATCAGCAAATTATGTAAAATTGCTACATTTACAAGAAATTGATGTGAGTTGATAAAGAGGAATGAAGGAAGGACACAATTATTCATTACTTTTGCTGTCATTACCCTACTAATACCAACATGATTGGTCATCTTTATCATGCTGGTTCTTTTTAAATTCCCATAATCTTCTTTGATAATTATGAAGGAATAAGAACAAAGGGTTTATATTTTTCTATTGAGATGTTAAGACTTCTTCCACCATTCCTACTCTTAAGGAGGGTCGAACCACCCTTTGTGTATAAATAGGAAATCATGTTATAAAAAAAAATAGAAATAAAAGACGAATGTTTTGAATTGTCAAATGTAGGATAGGGGGTCTCATCAAGAGCTAGCCTACCATGATCATAAGGAAGAAAGTGAAGTGGCATTCCCACTATGGCCACCACACCAGGGATATGGTCCAAGAGGCACATTAGAAAAAAAAAGATTCCTTGGAACAGGAGGTCTCATCATGAGCCGGCCTGCCCACCTTTCACTCCTTCTTGTTGAATGGCATTATGATTTAATTGGTTACCAAGCCAGCATAATGACCTCCATTTTGACACTGAATAGAACTTCCTACGCATACACAAAGGATCATGGTTCCATGGGTGAAACAAACAACTCTGCCAAGGTTATGGACACCTATCGATAGCAGAGCTTTGTTAATGGTATTGAAGTCACATTTCGTATACGCCAATAGTCATCATTAATACCCTTTTCGGTCTTATACCTTTGTAATCTGTCAAATAGGATTATGCATATCCCTTCCCCGAACCATTAAATACATGAAAATCCATTATAACCAATCATGATGGAAAAAGTAGACAATGACCGCATTACACTCATTATGCACATCAGTTGTCCTATCCTCCCAGCCTTGCATCATGTAACCGCATTTTCTTATTTATTAAGTGACCCTATTATACACCGCGTAACCTGCTACTTTTGTAAACATGGAATCCTTGCATATGTAATTCCTTTATGACCCCTTTACCAAAATAGACTGGCCCGCCGCTCCTTCATTTGACGACCGAGGATGGCCTATCACATTGCGGGGGGGCTGAATTCATAATTTGCGGATATACGTGTCAAGCTATTACTTGTCAAATTCTTACTCCAGAATAGCAAGGCTTAACGGTATCTCGTTTTGCATGCCTTGTTGTTCCTAAGATATTTATGTCTGTAACAATTAGTAAGATTTGAACGAGCATTGCGATTTTACTATTTTCTTCTGTGTTGCTAACAGTTCAAATAGCTTGTTATTCCCTTGCCGTTTCTGTGTTTTTACAGTGAGCTAAAAGCATGGGAGGAAGGTCAATTCGAAGAGAGCCACAAGTATTGACAATTTCCAACACTGCATGGGAAATCCTGGCAAAGGCAGGATGGTTAGTCTATCTTAATCACATACAGGAATCCAACGAGACCATGGCAATAGAATTCTTGCAGAATTTACAAGAAAATCACTCCACAGTAAGGGGAAAACATATAATAGTCATCGATGATGTAATTGCATAGGTCTTGGGACTGCCAGCCACTGGACCTGTGTGGACTCTGAAGAAGGAGAGACTGCAAAAGATCATGGAGATCTTCCAGGATGTAGGCCAGAACCTGACAGTTAGAGGAAAGGGAGTCCTACCAGCAGCATTAGGAGAACCATGCGCAGAATTGGTGAGGATCATCAAGAGCTACATCACCTATGAAGGTAGGAAAGACGTGGTAAGACCACGACACCTTAAACTCTTAGCTGTATTAAAAGAAAAATTCTCTGTGAACCTACCTGCATTTTAAAATTCATTACTGCATGATGTTGCCCAAAGCATGAAAAAGTCACAACATGTGGAATCGGTGGTGAGTCACCATGGGCTAATACGGCTGATAGTTAGCCATAGTTTGGCTTAGCAACAGAGCAACTGGGAAGAACTAATTGCTATAATAGATGGGGCACCGACTTTGCCAACTCCAAAACACAAACACATTGCTAGTACACCAGCTAGACCATCAAAACGAACAAAATCAGTTAGATTGGCATGAATTAGAGGAAGGTTGGAAAATCCCCAAGGGGGTACCAGCCAGCTTGTGGAGATAGATGACTCAGGGGATGAGCAACCCCCGCAAATGGAAGGAGAAGAGAATGAGAAAGAAGTAGAAGAAAATGAGGAAGGAGAGACATAGGAAGAGACCGAGCAACCTGAGCAGGTGGAGGCAGAGGCAGAACAACGTGAAGAGAGTCCACTACAAAGTCCATTGCAAGAGGATGAATTGGCCAAAATTCTAGCCAATATGGGCGAATATGACCAGCCTCTCAAACCGCCAGGCCTCCAGATTGAGGAAGAACCGAAGGAGCATTCTGTTCAGGATAAAAATGCACCCGAGGAATTGTATGACGGGAAAACAAACGAAGAGAATCATTCTGTTCATGATGATGAAGATATAGGAGGTGAACAATCCGCTCCCAGCCAGACTACACCAGAAGAATTGCATGAAGAAGAAGGGGTGGATAAGGAAGTTACCCAGGAATTAAGAGAACCAGCTAGGGTTTCTACTCCTGAGCAGCCTCAACAACACATTGAAGGAGCACCCCAAGAGGAAAACCAGGAAATTTGACAGGATATCAGTCCAAGCCCAAGTAAACAGATAGTTGTTCCGTCTAAGGAAGTAGAAGAAATCAAACAATTACGAAAATAACAACAAAGGTTACGAAATGTGATAGCTCGACTTCGGCAGCAAATCAGGGTTTTGAAGATAAGAAAGAGAACAAAGAGAACTTATGGGGGAACACATGAAGCTACTCTAATGAAATCTCCCAAGAAAAAGGTTCGAAAGACCCCTGTTTGTCCTACTGTTCAAAATCCTGCTGAAGAATAGTCTGTTGTTCAAATTGCTGTCGAAGAACAACTTGCTATTCAAATCGTCATTGAAGAACAATTTGTTGTTCAAACTCTTGTTAAAGAACAGACTATTGTTCAAAAGCAAAAGGAACAACATTCTACTATTGCTCATATTGAAGTACAAATGGACGATATATTGACCTGTGACAAGGAAGTTCAGACAAAGACATAGCCCTCTAAAAGGATGCAGACTATGAATACAAGGCGACGCAATAGGAAGATTCAAGTAAATCTTCTGCTCTCCACTACTATGTGGGACAGCGATCCAAGGACAGTAACCCTACGAGAGGGTTTGATGCAAGCATAGCAAGCAGTTTAAAAACTCATAGAACGAACAGTTTCTCGAGAAAAGTATGAAGAATTACAACAAAAGCTAAGGAATGTCAATTTATCTGAGAGCCAAGCCTTTGAAGGATGGCGAAAAGAACAAGAAAAAGTCGAAAAGGTAACTCATAGATTAGATGTAGTCATCAGACAGATGGATATCTTATGCTCTTTGTACACTGATGTCCTAGCATGTAGAGCCCCTGCCAAGAATTATGCCTTATTTCTAATGGAACGATATTTGCAATTGAAAATTAAGGCCGTCAAAGCAGGAGCCCCTATCCAAATTAATACCATTGATGATTTATAAATTGTTGTAATAATTATGGAGTGAAGGTTCAAATACTACTATGTAAGTTCTATCTGCATAACCTTGTGTTAGACCAGGACACAGAGCAGAACCCTAGCCCTTTCGGTGGGGATATCCAACTACAGGAATTTATTTCGTTTGGAGTTAATCAAATTAAATGGCTTAAAGGCTATAATGCCTTCCAAAGACAAGAAAACGGATTAGACTTATGGGTAAGAGCTAAGCCTAGAGACCCATTACAGTTATGGAACAAACATAAGAGCCTTATGAGGACTCCGGGCATGATTGATGCGTTAAAACCCATTCATACAACAATCAACAGCAAGGGATAGAATACTTCTTTACCATTAAGGACCTTGTCATTGCAGCTGCTAAATTTCGATATCAGACCTCTAATCCAAACATCCAACTCAGGGAACCATTTAATTACGAGAATTTTAAGTTAGCCACTGATCGTTTAAACCTCTATGGTGAAATTATCTTGAGGGTAGGGCGATCTTGGTTAGGATATAGGTTTCGAAGCCCAATTATTTCGCACCGTGCACCTAGATACCAAGCCCTGTATGAGATGCCTGAGGGTCAGACAGGCCATCCTTTTGAACACCCATTTAGGCATCACGGCTGTAGGCCACCACATGAGATCCCATTTCCAGCCTACTCTCTCACTGCCTTACATGTCAACTACAATGTTTTCATGAGGGCATGAAAAAGGGTAAGCAGGGGGGTGTGTGGAGTATTGAAGAAGGTATGTTTTCATTGACTATTTTGCCATCTTTTCTTTAGAACTTGTAACATCTTTTCATCATGAACTAGGAAGATAATTGGAAATCATGACAAAATCTATAAAGATTTATATGCAACATGAAAAAGCTAATAATCGCTATTTCTTATGGAGGAAAAGGCAAAAACTAAAGATTGTCGCTCCAAGGAAAAAGACAGGGCCAAGCTAACCGCTGTCCCTTTGGCGGGGAACCATATGCAAAAAAGATGATCTAAATTAAAACATCTCAGCCAAGGAAAGGAAAAGGAGATATCGACTCGGCGCAAGAAAATGACCGGATAACTGAGGATTAACAGCTTGGCGAATCCCTCATGATCCTTTGATCCTGAGGGATCGCTACTTTAACTATTTTTGCATCCTTGATATCTCTGCTTCAGCTGTTATAAGTAGGGGCAGCACTTCTAGCCCAGGGGGAACAGTTAATTTGTCATGTAACTTTGCTCTATACTTGAACTTTGATCATCGACTCTCGTTGAGAAGAGATTTACTGTAACTCTGTTTCAATGCTTTAATATAAATCTAGTTGTGGTTCCATCTATGATTGTGGAATAACTTCAAGTGGTGTATTCCTGGAGGCTAAGGGCCCAACCCTGGTGGAACACTTGCTCTTGTATCATTATCTTTAGTTCGTGTGTGGTTTGTATTATCAGCTTGAATCGGTAATCTGGTGTGTTTTGTTATCTTATATTACAGCGTTGTTATATTTCATATATCGTTTTCTGCAACAAGAAAGTCGTAATGTGCATTCTGATCTTATAACATATTGTTATTCCTTTAAAGTCGTTAATGTAACATTATTGTTCTCTACAGAATGCTATTGTTGTTTAATTGTAGAGTAATCAAGCTGTAACATTCTTAAGCTGGTACTACTGTGTTTGTCTATGGTTTATACTTCATACGATTATTGTTCAATTGATGTCGCGGTTCCATTATGAATTGTGATCGTTACCCTTTCTAACCGGGATTAATACTTGCAGTATCAGACTCAGATCACTGCTTTTCTTAATATCTCTGTATGTTGTGTGTATTTATTTCAGCACTGTAGGCTCTAAGCGTTGTTCTATATTTCATTGGTAATTGGTTGCCGTTCCATTTCTGTTTGCTGATCAATTTATCCTTTGAGTATTCTGTAGGATAAGGCTGTTGCACTTGTTTCTGTAGATTAAGGTGTTGTTGTTCATCAGATTTAGTTGTTGTCAATTTCTTAATTGTTGTTCCATTTCCTGTTATTTGCATTATTGATTGCTTTGGTGTGCAGAACAATCTGAAACTATAGTGAGCATTGGCATTTGTTGTCTAGTCCCCAGATTGATGATATGTTCCTTGATTACTTTTGGTTACATCAGTTTCCAAAGGGATGAGTTATTATTACTGGACCCTTGACTGATACATTGCTTATTTTTCCGAATGAATGATTTAGGCTTCAAGGTATTTTTCTGTAAGTATATTTTCTTTAAAGCATCCGGTTTCTCTTATATTTTCTTGAGCACTATACTACTAGCATTACTCTGACAAATGAGAGCCTCAAACTGAGTACACTCTTTGAGATAACAAATCGTTCCTGGATTGACAAGTTAATGTGAGGTAATTAGAGGTGAAAAATACCATTTTAACAGCTGGACAAGTATTACATGAATCTTGTCAACATTTCGAATCCCAAAGGGGATCTATCATCAAGACAATGAATGAATGAAAGAAGAGTCAAAGGGAGGATGGATAAATAATAAATGAACAAATTTAATTTCATTGTAGGTCGGTGTATCTTCTTTCAATTTTAATGCTTGAAATTTTGAGAGAACATATCTCATTCCATTTATCCCCTCCATATAGGGAAATGATGTTAGATTTTAAACTTTTGGGGTCTTCTTTTGGAGAAATATGGGTCAGATCTTCCACAGTACTACATCAATCTTGTTGACATTTTGAATCCCAAAGGGGATCCATCATCAAGACAATGAATAAATGAAAGAAGAGTCAAAGGGAAGATGGATAAAAAATATATAAACAAAATAAATTTCATCGTAGATCATCGACTCTTCTTTCAATTTCAATCCTTGAAATTTCGAGAGAATAGATCTCATTCCATGTATCCCCTCCGTACAGGGAAATGATGTTATATTTTAAACTTGAGTGGTCTTATTTTGGAGAAACATGGTTTAGATCTTCCTTAGTATACATGAATCTTGTCAATGTTTCAAATCCCAAAGGGGATCCATCATCAGGACAATGAATGAATGAAAGAAGAGTTAAAGAAAGGATGGAAAAATAATGAATGAACAAATTTAATTTTATTGTAGATTGGTGACTCTTCTTTCAATTTTAATCCTTCAAATTTTGAGAGAATAGATCTCATTCCATGTATCCAATCCGTACAAGGAAATTAATGTTATATTTTAAACTTATGTGGTCTTATTTTGGAGAAATATAGCTCGAAACTATTCATCCATTTTTTTAGGATTGTTGAACTCAATCCTTTCTTTATAGGGAATAGGTAAGAAATTTAGAAACATTTTTACTTTGGCTTTCTCTTCGTTAATATAGGGAAGATAACGTAGCAAATTGATGAATTTTTCTACAAACTCATCCATAGTTCATTGTTCCAGTCTTAGCTCTTGGAATTCCTTGGCCTGGTCATCATAGTACCACTCATTTAGATACTTAGACTTAAATTATTTTTGGAATCTTCCCAAGAAACCATTTTTTCCTCCAATGTATGCACTATTTTAACTTCTTCCCACCAAAGAGAGACTTTTCCCTGTAGTTGATAAATGGCCAACCTAACCTTTAAATTGTTATCGTACTCATAAAATGGAAACTATGTTGTCATAGTGAGTAGCCACGCCTCTGCATCCTCATCATTTTTACCATCAAAGGTAGGGGGCTTTATTTTCTTAAACTTTCCCTATAGATTCATTATCTTCTTTTATTTTGTTTTTTTTGGTTTTGGATATGTTTGATCTTACTCACTTCCACTGTCATACTTTTATGTCTTTGTCTCTACATTTTTTTTCTTTTTAAGAGTTCTAATTTGTCTCCATGCCCCATTGTCTCTATGGTCTTATGGCTAGATTTTTTAGTCAAGTCTCTTATCAGCCTTTCTTGTTCCTCACTATTCTTCAGAAATTGCTCATGACATATTCTGAGATGAACCAAATCTTGTTGCATATTTCTCACGATATCTAGAAATTGAGATGTTGGTGGGGTACTTCCTTCTCCCAATTCTACATAAATTCCTTCTCCCTCCATTGCAGGTAGATTTAAAATTTATGTCGTTATTCCCTGTACACTATTCCACTTCAGTGTTGGGTGTGTGTTATATTCTTTCCACAACTAGCCCCACGCGTGGAATTGGGGGGTGGCCAGTGCCCCCTTCGTTGTGTTGGGAACAACAGGGGGTTCATAGGGGGGTGGTAGTGCCCTGTGTCAGGGGGTTTGAGGGGGGAAGTAGACCCTCTCTACAGGGTCTAGGGCAGCACCCCAGGGAAAAAAAAATTGGATCCTATATTAGGTGGGCGAACCTACCTATGGTTTTGTGCATGGGTTTTGCACATGGTTTTGGGCATGATTGTTTTCTACCCATGGTATCTTTTATATCTGATCAAGGGAACTATAGTTATGTTCTAATTTAGGGTTAATGGATTTGGTTTTATCAATTCTTCGACGTGTATATATATTTATTGTAACATTGAAGGGAACATAATGAAAAAATCAAGTCCCAGTTTTGGGATCTAGGGGAAAATCTTTTTTTTATGCTCTCGCCATTGTTTATTTTATTTTTTTAGAATTCATATGCAGATAATTTATGTTCATGGTTAAAATCTACAGTGAGTACCTTATAATCAACACAACCCATAATTATTTTACACCTTTTTGAATTCTAAAAAATATCTAAATTTATTCGCTATGGTGGCTTCCCTTAGGCCCAATTTTTTCAACTTGGGCTCTGATACCATATGTCACAAACCCTGGTTTGCACAAGTATTTTTTTTTTTTTAGTTAAATGAATATAGGTCATAACATTGAAACCAAATTATACGCTGAACCAATGATCACCTCCATATGCTGTAGTAGAGTCAAAGGTAAGATTCAAATATTAGCAAGGTGCGAAGCCGCCAGAGAAGAAATAGGAGGGGCAAGGACCCGGAGGGGCTTGCGCTTCCTAGTGCAAGGACCGGAGGGGCTCGACTGTTCAACCATGGCTAACTAACAAAATTATTTTTAAAATTATAAAAGATTTCATTTGTCATTAGCTATCCCTTACCCATGGTAACATTATAATTATTTTTTTTACGCATCCTATTATCAAGCAAGGTGATAGCTATTGTATGCTTACTATTGAAAATTGCAACAAGGAATATTGAAAATAGCATCAAGAAAATCCTAATTTCATTTTGTCCTTGAATTAAATTGGGAATAAAATTGTAATTCCACATCTCTTGACAACTTGTATTAGATAATAAGTTAATTTGACTTAGTTGGATCAGTTAATTCGAGTTGAGGGTATAGCTAGAGTCATGTAGAGTGTCTCTCACATTATAGCAGCCCTAGTTGAGTTTATTTTGAGTTGTAATTAATTAATTAAGTCTAACTAAGTTAAAGTCAACTAAACTAGTTCCAAATGTTGGAGGAACTAGTGGTAGATCTAGTAGTGTGGTGTTGCCTATATTTATCAACCAGTAAACTGAAGATTCACTCATGATTAACTCATGCATGTCTGATCAGAGATAGACCCAGTTGAGATTGTAGTTCAGGGATAGTGTACTATCAGTTGTATAATCATTTAAATTGTGCAGGTGGTGCATGTAGTTAGAGGAAGGGCTATGAGGATTGCACAAATCCTTTTGAGGAGTTTCCTTAATTAATAGGGGGATAATTACCAAGGGAAAAATGCAAGGAAATAGGGACTTGGGAAAGAAAAAAATTGGTTAAGTATTGGCCTAGGCTTGTCTAGGAAGTAGTGAGACGGATAGAGATAGTGTAGAGGTTGCTTGGGCTTGAGTAAAGCATTGTAATATTCTCATATTTTCTGACTAATTCAATATATAGATAGCATGGATTTTTAATTGTGGCTTTCCCCGAGAAATTATTGTGTAATGTGTTGATTGAATTATTTCTCTTGTATGCTTTGTGATTTTTTGATTGTTTAATTGTTTTCGCTAATGTGTAGAGTAGATTGAAGTCTATTGTTTTACCATATTACAATTAGTAGTTTGAATCTACAAGAAATTATACACAGTATCAGAGCCAAAATCTCTATAGAAGAGGATAATATGATTTTGTCTTTTGTAGGTGAAATCAAATTTGCAGTATCATACTTCAGAGCTAGCAGGATGTCGTTCTACGGATTGAGACTCGAATATTCCTTCAAGGGTAGTTTGAACAATATCTCTTGTAAGGAGTGGATGGATGTAGTATTGGAGGAAAATGGCTTGAAGGAATTCATAGACAAATATATTCCTAATCTAATTGATGCTCAAGATCTAGAAGAGTGGAGAAAATGTGTTGAAAAGGCGAGAAGGATTATCCTAGAAGGAGTTCGAGATCATATTGTCTCGAACCTCCACGGTAAAGGGACTCCATATGCAATGTGGAAGGCCTTGAAAAATGAGTTTCAAAACAACAGTGACCATAGGAAGCTAGCATTGAAGGACAAGCTTAGAAAAATCAAGATGGAGAAGGGCGACACAATACCAAAGTACTTGACCAAGTTCACCCAATGTGGGGACGAGCTTGGAAGTGTCAGTATTATAGTTGTTGAAGACAATCTAGTTAGCCTAGGACTTCTAGGCATTCCTAAGAGCTGACACAGCTACCAGGACTTAGTGAATGGGAGGGAGAAGCTACTAAAGTGGGAGTGTTTGTGGTCTGACTTGGTGCAAGAAGAGATTTGTTGAAACACTAGAGATGGGACCTCATCCAAAGAAGTGGAAGAGGATTTTGCATTAGTCAGCAAAGAAAAGAAAAACAAGGGAACTAAGTCCCAAGGCTAGGAGCGAAAGAAGAAATACTTGTCGAGCATTAATTGTTTTCACTATCACGCGTTTGGGCAATATGCCATGAAATGTCTACAGAAGAAAGCAAGAAAGAAGGAGCATGCAGTAGCAACAATAGGTGAAGCTCTAACTTCACAATTTGAGCTTTATTTCAATCTCATTTCATGCATGGAAAGCACAGTAATGGGAAGCATGCAGTATCTTGACAACGATGCCTTATTCCATATGACACGGAATAGAGATATCTTCGTTAACTTGGAGGAGAAATACCTCAAGCAAAACATAGAGTTTGGAGATGATGGGAGGTATAGCACAACCCGTATCGGTAAATTTACCTTTAAGATGGAGTATGGCTCCTCTCTCAGACTCACATATGTGTTGTTTGTTCCAGGAATAAAGAAGAATATTTTTTCTGACATGGTTGTTAGCCTCTACAATTTCCTAGGTTGAGGATGAGATCGAAAGAGGTAACATCAAACCACTTTTAGCTCAGTAGCTAGCCCTACTGAGCTTGAGAGGGATCTCTCAAAGTTTTTATCAATGAATAGCTTTAAAGAACAAAATTTTTAGGCTAGATATGTATGTTTGTTTTTGTGTTTGTGAATTTGAGATTTTAGGGTGTGTTGGACTAGGGTTTAGGCCAGTGATTATGTCTAGGCTTTAGGAATGCAAAGACAAATATAGAAAGGAGATAGGCATCTGAAGGATATGGTGTATTTGAAATATTTTCAATTTAGTATAGATTAGAAAGTTTTGAATATACTAATGAGCATATGTAAGTATGAGTATATTAGCTTTTAGAAGAAATAAACACAACTATGAACACCACATAAACATATCTTGAAATCAAGAATCATGTATATTTAACAGCAAGGTAACTCATAGATAGAAGAAAAAGAATGTGAAGAAAGATAATTTAACCATTAGAAACTAATAGAACTATTAAACAAACACCATCCACTCACAGAACTAGAGTTCCTGAAAAATAGTTGCAACTGCTCCTGTATTAGCTGAAAAGATCATAACATCTAAGCCTCATCCACAAAAGTCCAACCCCTCCCTCTAAAAAAGAAATGATACATATATATTCCATTATACCATTTCCCCACCTTCAGGAGTCGAATTCTTAGGTTGTGGAATTGATTCCAAGATTCTCTCAACCAATAGGTGAGAGTGAGAAGGTTAAACACAAACACTTCTTGAAGACTTTGTTTTGGATTTTGCTTCCTTAATGAGGCCTATTAAACATAAAAAAAAAAAACTATCATGCTAATTTATTCATGCTTAGATCATCTAACCTCAAACCAAGTTCAATTACATCAAGAGTTTTGACTTTGACAAAGTCAAACTGAAAACTAGGAAATTTACATAGTGAATTTTTAAATTAAAAAACACAGGAAATTGCAGAAGTGCAGCACTGACTTTGAGCCAACTTTAAGGTGTCTTCCTAAGGTCAAAATAGATATCTGAAATAATATTCAACTGCATTTTCAATTCTAGTTTCCATAACACCTTGAATATTTTAAAATGACCCTTGGGAATGCCTTCAAAATTCAATCTCCCAAGGTCGCTCCAGAAGCACAACACCTGTCAAAAAGAGGTCTAGAAAGCTGTTTTTTGACCACTTTTTCCCTTTTTTCTCAAAATTCAAGCCCTCTCTATAAAATATAAAGAAATTTGTTTTGAGAGGATGCCAAGGGATTTCCAAAAATGAAATCCATTTCTGATTTGAGTGCTTGAGGAAAAAGCGCAGCACCTATAACTGGCCAAATTTCTGCATAAGGCACCAAAATGTCCAACAAAAAAAATGTTTAGACTTTCTTCAAAATTCATCAAAAGCTATAAAATAAAGTATATTAAGCCCTAATTGATGCTTCAACAAGAATCTCTAAGTTACCCTTCTCATTTTGGTCCTTTAGGGCTTCTTTGAGCTTGTTTTCTAGTTGTTTGACCTTGACATTGCAAATTATATTCTTGGTCTGGTAATGATCTGCCATATGCCTTATTAGCTGGTTGTCTCTATTGGCCTTGTCTAGAAGCTTCTCCAAGTGGTTATTCACCTTTTCTAACCAATACTCTTTGTCTTTATTTACCTCTAGGGCAATTCTGTCTTCTAGCTCTAGCTCCTCATCCAGCAAGATGTGTTCTTTCTCCTCTTTCAATGCTTTCATAAGCCCTTTGGTTCTTGGCCTATTTTTATTACCTTCCTACTTTTCATGTTCATCATGTTCACTAGACTCCAACACTAATTTACCTTTGCCTCCTTGATGTAGCATCTTGGACTACTCTTTCTCCATGATCAATTGTTTAGTCTTAAGGTGACAGTTTTCTTGCTCAAGGAAGGAAATGATGAAATGAGGGAGTTAGGGAATGGAGATCATGATAGAGGAATTTTGGGAGATGGATAGGGGTGGTAGAAAACTTAGGAATCTTAAATGGATTGAAATTAGGAAAATAAATTATTGGGAGAAATTGAAAAACAGAACTACTAGGAAATCTGCTCAAAATGCTAGGTATGAGCTAGGGGTTAGGTAAAGGTGAGGAAATTTGATGATTGATAAGTTATTTAGTGAATCAAAGGGTGTTTTAAACATGTAAATAGGTGTGAGGTGGAATATTGACATGTTTTCAATATCAAAAATAACCAAAGCATCAGTTACACTAGTGCTTGCAGCATGAAAATTTCACCTAAACCCTAGATGAAGAGAACTTGCATTTGCATTCATCTAGCCAAAGGAAAAAGGTAAGAAAAGTGTTATACTTACTTCTGAACAAGCTTAGAGTAGAAAGAAATAGGTTTTCAAGCTTCAAAATCAAAATTTGGGTGAGTCTGGATGAGTTTTGGGCTGCTCTGGCACAAGAGCAGTGCAATTCATAGAAGCATAGCGCCACCTCCAAAAGCACAACACAGTTCACAGAAGTGCAACGCTGACTTGAAAACCACTTTTGGAGGCCTTAAACAACTCCAAATTGTGAACTTGATAGATCTTGGGAAATCTCTTAAAGTCTGCTACAAGATGGACACATCAAGCATGTAATTTGGACACTCAATCAAGGAGAAAATTTATTTTTCCCATGGTCACTCCAAAAACCCAAGGTTTCTCTGACAAAAGTGTAGTGCCAACTTGCAGAGCACTTTTGGATGCCTTCCACTAATACAAATCATGATATGAAGGTACCATTGGAAAGCTTAGTATTTCTAATAGACAATAGAGTTCTTAATAATTGACAACACCTACTACAAATCCCTTAAAAACTACCTTGAAGTCAAACTCTCCAGAAGTGCAGCAACTCTCCTATAGCAAGTGTAGTTTGGGCATTTATCTCATGTTATAACACATGTACATAAAAAATCTTATTAAATGAAGTGTAGAACCATCACCTTTTCCATCTCTAAATTTTGGCAAGTATGTTTTCCAATCTACCTGAGGCATACGATTTAGAAATCTTGGAAGATGATATCAATGCATACGAGCATACCTTCTAGATTAAGAACTCATTTTGATTTTTGTATCTTGCTATTAGTGGAGTCTTTAGATCAAATGGGAGTCGCCAGGTGAAAGGTTCAGCCTTCATATGTTTCTGATCATTGTTCACCTTCAGCAATTAGATTTGATCTTTGTCCTTCTTTCCCAGGGAAGATATGATCTCTTGTTTCCTTGGCAATGATGCCAAAAATGTTAGCCTCTACAATTTCCTAGGAGGAGGAGGAGATCGAAAGAGGTAACCTTGAACTAGTTTTATCTCAGTAGCTAATCCTACTAAGCCTGAGAGGGATCTCTCAAAGTTTTTATCAATGAATAGCTTTAAAGAACAAAGTTTTTAGGCTAGATATGTCTGTTTGTTTATGTGTTTGTGAATTTGAGATTTTAGGGTTTGCTCGACTAGGGTTTAGAGCCAATAATTAGGTCTAGGCTTTATGAATGCAAAGACAAACATAGGAATGAGCTAGGCATCTAAAGGCTATGGTGTATTTAAAATATTGTCAATGTAGTATAAATTAGAAATTTTTGAAGATACTAATGAGCATATGTAAGTATGAGTTCATTAGCTTTTAGTTGAAATAAACACAACTATGAACACCACATAAACAGAGCTTGAAATCAAGAATCTTGTCTATTTCACAGCAAGGAAACTCATAAATAGAATAAGAAGCAAGTGAAGAAAGATAATTTAGCCATTAGAAACTGATAGAAAGATTAAACAAACACCACACGCTCACAGAGCTAGAGTTCTTGAAAAATAGTTGCAACTGCTCATGTATTAGCTGAAAAGATCATAACATCTAAGCCTCCTCCACAAAAGTCCAACCCCTCTCTCTAAAAGAGAAATGATACATATAGACTCCATTATACCACTTCCCCACCTTAAGGAGTTGAATTCCTAGGTGGTGGAATTGATTCCAAGATTCTCTCAACCAACAGGTGAGAGTGAGAAGGTTAAATACAAACACTTCTAGGAGACTTTGTTTACGAATTTTCTTCCTTAATGAGAACTATTAAACATCAAAAAAAACCTATCATGTGCATTTATTCATGCTTACATCATATAACCTTGAACCAAGTTCAATTACATCAAAAGTTTTGACTTTGACCAAGACAAACTGAAAACTAGGAAATTTACATAGTGAAATTTTAAATAAAAAACACAGGAAATTACAAAAGCGTAGTGCCGACTTTGAGCCCACTTTAAGGTGTCTTCCTGAGGTCTAAATGAAGATCTGAAAGAATTTTCAACTATAGTTTCAAGTATAATTTCTAGGAAACCTTGAAGTTTTGAAAATGACCCATGGGAAGGCCTTCAAAAATTCAATGTCCCAAGGTTTCTCTAGAAGCACAGCGCGTGTCAAAAAGAGGTCCAGAAAGCTTATTTTTTACCACTTTTTCCATTTTTTCTCAAAATTTAGTGCCTCTCTAGAAAATATGAAGAAATAGGTTTTCTGATGATGCCAAGATCTTTCCAAAAATGGAAGTCGTTTCTAATTTGAGTGCCTGAGGAAAAAGCGTAGCACCTATAACTGGCCAAATTTCTATGTAAGGCACCAAAATATCCAAAAAACAAAAAATGTTCAGAATTTCTTCAAAATTCATCAAAAGTTGTAAATTGAATTATATTAAACCCTCATTGATTCTTCAGCAAGCATATCTAAGTTACCCTTCTCATTTTGGTCCTTTAGGGATTCTTTGAGCTTGTTTTCCAGTTGTTTGACCTTAACATTGCAAATCATATTCTTGGCCTGGTAGTGATGTGCAATATGACTTAGTAGTTGGTTGTCTCTATTAACCTTGTCCAAAAGATTCTCCAAGTGGTCATGCACCTTGTCTAACCAGTACTCCCTGTCTTTATTGACCTCTAAGCCAATTTTGTCTTCTAGCTCTAGTTCCTCATCCAACAATATGTCTTCTTTCTCCACTTTCAATGCTTTCTTAAGCCCTTTGGTTCTTGGCATATTTTTCTTACCTTCCTGCTTTTCTTGTTCATCATTTTCACTAGGCTCCAACACTACTTTACCTTTGCCTCCTTGATGTTGCATCTTGGACTACTCTTTCTCCATGATCAGTTGTTTAGTCTTAAGCTGACTATTTTCTTGCTCAAGGAAGGAATGATGAAATGAGGGAGTTAGGGGAAGGAGATGATGATAGGGTAATTTTGGGAGATGGATAGGGATTGTAGAAAACTTAATAATCTTAAATGGATTGAAATGAGGGAAATAAATGATTAGGAGAAATTGAAAAATAAAGATGCTAGGAAATCTACTCAAAATGCTAAGTATGAGTTAGGGTTTAGGTAAGGGTGAGGCAATTTGATGATTGAGGTGTAAGGTGGAAGATTTAAATGTTTTCAGTATCAAAACTAACCAAACCATTAGTTACATTAGTGCTTGCAGCATGAAAATTTCACCTAAACCCTAGATGAAGAGAATTTGCATTTGCATTCATCTGGCTAAAGGAAAAAGGTAAGAAAAGTGTTATACTTACTTGTGAATAAACCCAGAATAGAAAGAAATAGGTTTACAAGCTTCAAAATAAAAATTTGGGTGAGTTTGGATGAGTTTTGTGATGCTCTAGCACAAGCGCAGTGCCAAAGCACATCACAGTTCACAGAAGTTCAGTGCTACCTCCAGAAGCACAACGTAGTTCACAGAATCACAATGCCGACTTGAAAACCAATTTTGGAGGCCTTAACCTACTCTGAATTATGAACTTGATAGCTTGTTGGAAAGCTCTAGAATTCAGCTACAAGGTGGACATCTCATGCGTGTAATGTGGACACCCCATCAGGGTGAAAAAATGGATTTTCCCAAGGGCACTTCTAAAACCCAGGGTGTCTTTGACAAAAGTGCAGTGCCAAATTGCAAAGCACTTTTGGATGCCTTACACTAATCCAAATCACGATCTAAAGATACCATTGGAAAGATTAGGATTTTTTCTACACAATAGATTTCTTAAGAATTGCGAACACCTGCTACAAATCCCTGAAAAAATACCTTGAAGTCAAACTATCCAAAAGTGCATCAACTATACCGTAGCAAGTGTAGTTTGGGCATTTCTCTCAAGTTATAATACCTGTGCATAAATGAAGGGGGGTTTTGTTCCTTGGACTATAATGGACAAAACCCTCTTTCAATTTTGTAAAGTTCTCCTTTTGGTCAAAAACATATTTTGAAGCAAACATGTCCCTATGAGAAATGATGAGGCGAGGTAGTGTACTGCAACTTTATCTTATTTGAAATAAAACATTACCTTTACCTTTATTTTTCTTTCCATAAGCTGCTAACTCCCTTTACCCATTGAATCACATGATGGACATGTTTTTGTTTTGACATATGGTATCATGATGACACATGGAGTGAAACCCTAGACCATGACCTAAAATGAGGAATTTAACCATTTCATGACCCAAGACACTTTAATGAAGATATGATACCTCGAAGAATATAATGAAAATGATGAGTGATGAAGACCATGAGTTAATGAAGGGAGAAGCAATGACCTAGACATCAACATCTAGTGACCAAATTTTTATTTGAAGATTCACTAAAATGACAAAAATTTGACTTGACACCCTAACAACACCTTGTAAGAGCATATTTGATCATTGCTAACATGCTGAACTGACTAACACTAACATTGGCTCCAACTGGTGATGGTAGCTCCTTGGAGGTGTCAAGAACACTGTAAACCAAGTAGCCTTGTCCATTGTGTATGGATTCAAAATTCCAAGACTATACTCAAAATGAAAACTGACTGACTAGCTGAACTGTATTGACTATAAATTACATACTGACTGAAAAACTGACTTTACAACTTTTTTTTAACAAAAAGAAAACAACAGTTGATCATATAAGCCTTATGGCCTTCTCCTCAGGCTTCAAACTTCTAATGATAATTTCCAACCCACTGAAGATGTATATACAATCATGTGTAATGATCCCTCCAATGTAACCAATCCAGCAAATGGCTACTTACTTGAATCATACTCACACTTTCCTTGAACAAGCAGAAAAAACAAAAGCTAAGCCACTCCAAGTATCCACTGAACATGTGCTCATGATCCATAAATACAAGAAAATTCATCTTCCTAGATGGCTAGAACAAATTGGCAATAGGGTCTATAATAATCTAGAACATTACCATATCTTGAAAGTCAAAATAAATACAAGCACACACTTTGTTTTCTGAATCTAGAGGAAGATCATCATGTTAAATTGCCTCTAAAACAACCTCTTCTTTATCACTGCTTTCCTGTAACTCATCATCATCAATTTGAAATCTAACATCCTCAAAATCTGAAGCTACATGTATGAATTTCTCTTTATGTAAATTTGGATTGAAATTTTTTAGAGCAACAGATTCATCAATTATTTAGAAAATATTACTTTCGAAATATTCTTCCACAACTGGCACAACAAGATGTAATTCTATATCACATACCCTTTTAATTCCATCGTCTTGAGCTGCGTTCTCATGAATCTTGAGAATAAGATTGATTAAAAGGATCTAAAATCTACCTTTTATCCATTAGTTCCTCAGAATAAACATAAAGCATTTGACTATCTATTTCTTCTTTTCCTTGCTGATTTAAAATCTATTGAACAGGTTGATCATTAAGTTCTAGGAAATAAACATGCTGCTCATTAATTTCGAACTCAATGGATGAATGATGAATCTTAGGAATCTTAATACAAACCAACTCAGAATTAGAATCTTCATCAAGGATTGGAGGGTAGCTGAAATGGCCATTATCATATGTATCTTGTGTACTAAAAGAAAGGCATGACTGCTAGAAATTATCACATATTTTAGATGATAGAAGATCACTATCATCTATTGGAGAATTTTTCTCACTTTCATTGTCATCCAAGGTAGACTCCATGATCTTAATATGGTGGTGAAAAGGGTTTTCATTCAAAGAATCCAAGAGTTCATCATCCATAAACTCTTCATCGACATAAGCACTTTACATATCTTGAATAGAATTTTCAAAATTATCAAAACAATCCTCAACCAAAATCAAAGAAGGATAGGCTTCTTTATACTTCTCAAAAATACTAAGTGAAAATCCTTGAGAGAATAGATACAAGCAGGATGCAAGCTTTCATGCCAAGACATGATCTTTCTTCTAATGTGACCATTGACATCTTCATTAAACAATATTCATGAAAATTAATCCTCATCTTATGCACATGCTATGAAATCTTATTAAATGAAGTGTAGCATCATCACCTTTTCCATCTCTAAATGTTAGCATGTTTTCCAGTCTACCTGAGGCATATGATTTTGAAAGCCTGGAATATGATCTCGATGCATAGGATCATACCTTCTGGATTGAGAACTCATTTCAATTTCTGGGTCCTGCTACCAGTGGAGTCTTTAGATCAAATGGGAGTCACCAGGTGAAAGGTTTAACCTTCATATGTTTTTTATCATTGTTCATCATTAGCAATCATATCTGATCTTTGTCATTCCTTCCCAGGGAAGATATGATCTCTTGTTTCCCCGGCAACAATGCCAAAAATGTTTTTCCTCTACAATTTCCTAGGCTGAGGAGGAGATCGAAAGAGGTAAGCTCAAACCACTTTTAGCTCAGTAGCTAGCCCCACTAAGCCTGGGAGGGATCTCTCAAAGTTTTTATCAATGAATAGCTTTAAATAACAAAGTTTTTAGGCTAGATATGTATGTTTTTTTTTGTGTTTGTGAATTTGAGATTTTAGGGTTTGCTGGACTAGGGTTTAGAGCCAGTGATTAGGTCTAGGCTTTAGGAATGCAGAGACAAATATAGAAAGGAGCTAGGAATTTGAAGGCTATGGTGTATTTGAAATATTTTTCAATGTAGTATAGACTAGAAATTTTTGAAGATACTAATGAGCATATGTAAGTATGAGTTCATTAGCTTTTAGAAGAAATAAACACAACTTTGAACACAACATAAACAGAGCTTGAAATCAAGAATCTTGTCTATTTAACCGCAAGGTAACTCATAGATAGAAGAAAATGTTGGGTGTGGAGCATGATTATCTTCTGTATTCAAAGTTCTCAATCAGATGTATACCCAAGGAAGACTATACACCCCTCCATGCGGGGGAGACTTGTCCCTCCCCGCGGGGGTTCGGGGGGGCCAATCCCCCCCAACTGGGGGGTCCAGGGGCCAGCAGTCGCTCGACGGGGGTTCGGGGGCAACAGTCCCCCGACGGAGGTTCAGAGGCAGTGCCCCTGAAGCTAAAAATAGATGTAAAATTGCCTTGTAAAAGTCTAGTAATTTCTAGTCAATCTGTGTCGTTCATTAGGTGGATGATCTGACGGTAGAAGTTATGTTTAATTTAGGGTTTTTTTACCCTAGAAGGCAACCCCTCACTATATATGAGGGAATTGTATTGCGTCTATGTATATCTGTATTCTGAGTGAGGAAGAGAGAGGAGATTGAGAGTGAAGAGGGTGTTACAACGGATCTGTTGTATGTTGTATCTCTTTAGTTTGTTGGATAATATAATAAAATAAGGACTGGTTGTTTGGATGTAGCCCGAACTGGGTGAACCACGTATATCTGTGTCTCTCTTGTTTTATGCATTTTATGTGTTTATATTTTTGCAATATTTTATGTGTTCCACTGCTCCATAATATATAATTTTCTAACATAAAAATCATGTGAAGAAATATAATTTAGCAATTAGAAACTGATAGAAAGGTAAAACAAATACCATACTCTCACAAAACTAGAGTTCCTAAAAAATAGTTGCAACTGCTTTTGTATTAGCTGAAAATATCATAACATCTAAGCCTCCTCCACAAAATTCAAACTCATCTCTCTGAAAGAGAAATGATACATATAGATTCCATTATACCACTTCCCCACCTTCAGGAGTCAAATTCCTAGGTGGTGGAACTGATTCCAAGATTCTCTCAACCAACAAGGGAGAGTCAGAAGGTTAACACAAACACTTCTTGGAGACTTTGTTTTGGATTTTGTTTCCTTAATGAGGCCTATTAAATATCAAAAACAACCTATCATGTGAATTTATTCATGTTGACATCATCTAACCTTCAACCAATTTCAATTAAATCAAGGGTTTTGATTTTGACCAAGTCAAATTGAAAACTAGGAAATTTACATAATGAAATTTTAAATTAAAAAACGCAGGAAATTGCAAAAGCGCAGTGCCAAATGTGAGCCAAATTTAAGGTGCCTTCCTATGGTCCAAATGAATATATAAAAGACCGGTCAACTATCTTGTCAAGACTAGTTTGCATAACACCTTGAATTTTTTTAAATGACCCATGGGAAGGCCTTCAAATATTCAATCTCCCAAGGTCTCTCTAGAAGCATAACGCCTGTCAAAAAGAGGTCTAGAAAGCTGAGTTTTGACCATTTTTTCCCTTTTTTCTCAAAATTAAGGCCCTCTCTGGAAAATATGAAGAAATTGGTTTTGAAAGGATTCCAAGGGCTTTCCAAAAATGCAACCCATTTCTGATTTGAGTGCCTAAGGAAAAAGCACAATGCTTGTAACTAGCCAAATTTCTACATAAGGCACCAAGATACCCAAAATACCAAAAATGTTTATAATTTCTTCAAAATTGGTAAAAGTTGTAAAATGAAGTATATTAAGCCCTCATTTATGCTTCAACAAGCATCTCTAAGGTATCATTCTCATTTTGGTCCTTTAGGGCTTCTTTGAGCTTGTTTTCCAGTTTTTTGACCTTGACATTGCAAATCATATTCGTGGCCTGGTAGTGATGTGACATATGCCTTAATAGATGGTTGTCTCTATTGGCCTTGTCCAAAAGCTTCTCCAAGTGGCCATTCACCTTTTCTAACCAATACTCCCTCTCTTCACTGATCTCTAAGGAAATTCTATCTTCTAGATCTAGCTCCTCATCCAACAAGATGTGTTCTTTCTCCTCTTTCAATGCTTTCTTAAGCCCTTTGGTTCTTGGCCTCTTTTTCTTACCTTACTGCTTTTCCTATTAGTCATGTAAACTAGGTTCCAACACTACTTTACCTTTGCCTCCTTAATGTAGCATCTTGGACTAATCTTTCTCCATGATCAGTTGTTCAGTATTAAGTTGGCTATTTTCTTGCTCAAGGAAGGAAATGATGAAATGAGGGAATTAGGGAAGGGAGGTGATGATCAGGGAATTTTGGGAGATGGATAGAGGTGGTAGAAAACTTAGGAAGCTTAAATGGAGTGAAATTCTGGAAAGGAATGATTAGGATAAATTGAAAAACTGAGTTGCTAGGAAATCTGCACAAAATGCTAGGTATGAGCTAGGGTTTAGGTAAGGGTGAGGAAATCTGATGATTGATAAGTTATTTAGTGAATCAAAGGGTGTTTTAAACATGTACAAAGGTGTGAGATGGAATATTTACATGTTTTCAATATCAAAACTAAAAAAACCATCAGTTACACTAGTGCTTGTAGCATGAAAATTTCACCTAAACCCTAGGTGAAGAGAACTTGCATTTGCATTCATCTGGCCAAAGGAAAAAGGTAAGGAAAGTGTTATACTTACTTGTGAACAAGCTTATAATAGAAATAAATAGGTATGTAAGCTTCAAAATCAAAATTTGGGTGATTTTGGATGATTTTGGGCTCCTCTGGCACAAGCGCAACGCAGTTCACAGAAGCGCAACACAGTTCACAGAAGCGCAACGCTGACTTGAATACCACTTTTGGAGGCCTTCAACTACTCCAAATTGTGAACTTGATAGGTCGGTGGAAATCACTTGAATTCTGCTACAAGATGGACACCTTAAGAATGTAATTTGGACACTCCATCAGGGATAAAATTGATTTTCCTATGGTCACACCAAAAACCCAGGGTTTCTCTGACAAAAGTGCAATGCCAATTTGCAGAGAACTTTTGGATGGGTTCCACTAATCCAAATCACGATTTGAAGGTACCATTCGAAATTTTAGGATGTATTCTACTCAATAGATTTTGAAGGGGTTGTGGAAGATATAATGGTCTCCATCAATTCTTGGGAGTACCCTATTGATTTCCTAGTTCTCCAACCAAAGGTAAAGCTCACTGGGTATCCTCTCATCCTTGGAAGACCCTGGTTGGCTACTGCAAATGCCTACATTAGTTGTCGAGCTGGGAACATGACATTCAAGAATGGGCATATGTCCAAACAGCTAGTCCGATATCCTTCTGCCCAACCTTTGTTAGAACATGATCTACCTCTCTGGTAGGAGGAGGAAGATGAGGATGAAGTCTATTCCACACCACTATGTGTAGTGGAAGCTACCATGGTGGGGGGCCCATAAACCGAGGATGATCTTATTGAAAACTTGATTCAAAATCCACTCCCCAATGTGTTTCCATTAGAAGATTTGGTGGAAGAAACCCATGCCAATCCTTTAGTTGATCTTTATGTGGTTGAACCAACCTCTCTCCATGTTAAAAATGTAGAATTCGGCCCAGAAAAAACCTTGAAGATCAACTCATCCCTATCCTCTTCTCAGGAGAAAGAACTATGTAGATTATTAAGAAACCACTTGGATGCTTTTGCCTAGAGCTATAAGGAGATGAATGGAGTGCACCCTTCAATCTATACTCATCACATTTACATTAAGGAAGATTGCAAACCAGTCAGGCAACCTCAAAGGAAGATGAATCCAGATCTTAAGGACATTTTCAAAGAAGAACTGCAAAAGTTATTGGATGCAGGATTCATCTACCCTATCTCTGACAGTGAAAGGGTCTCTCCTTTGCTACTACTGCCAAAGAAAAATGGGAAGTGGAGAATCTGTGTCAATTATCGGGAACTAAACAAGGCCACCAAGAAGGACCATTTTCCTTTTCCTTTCATAGATCAAGTGTTAGATGGCCTAGCAGGGAAGAAGTTTTTCTCCTTCCTCGAAGGGTTTAGCGGGTACAACCAGATACAAATCAGCTCGGAAGACCAAGATAAGACCAATTTCACTTGTCCTTGGGATACCTTTGCATACTGGGTCCTTCTTTTTGGGTTGTGCAATGCTCCTACCACTTTCCACAGAGCAATATTGAGTATATTTGCTGAACTGGTTCATGATGCAGTGGAAATCTATATGCATGACTTTACCCCTTATGGTTCTAACTTCCAGGAAGCTTTGTCTAACCTGGGAAAAGTTTTGGACAAGTGTGTTGAAATGAACCTATCCCTCAGTCCTGAAAAATGTGAATTCCTAATGACTAAAGGGACCGTGCTAGGTCATGCAATATCTCAACAAGGATTACAGGTGGACCCCAAGAAAATTGCCATTATCCAAAGGGTCCCACCTCCTCAAAAGGTAAGAGATGTTCGAAGTTTCCTAGGTTTAGCAGGGTATTATAGAAGATTCATTAATGATTTCACTAAGCTTGCCTCTCCATTGTTTGGTCTTTTGGGAAAATATGTTGAGTTCATATGGACTGACAACTGTCAAGAGGCTCTAGATACCTTGAAAAGTAAACTAGTGACTGCTCCAATTTTGAGAGGTCCAAACTGGGCCCCACCTTTCCACATTCATACAGGTGCCTTGAACAAAGCGATAGGAGCAGCCTGAGGGAAAATTGATGAGAATCTGCCTTATGCCATATATTTTGTAAGTAAAAACTTGTTGAAGGCATAATTAAACTACATTGTAACTGAAAAGGAGCTCTTAGTTGTAGTCCATTCCCTAAATAAGTTTAGACACTACATCACCGGATATCAAACATTCATACACACTGATCATGCTACAATTAGGCATTTAATGAAAAAACTAGATGTAAATGCTCGTATTATTAGATGGTTGCTTTTATTTCAGCAATTTGAGTTAACCATTGTTGATAAGATGGGTAAGGAAAATGTTGTTGTTGATTTTTTGTCTAGAATAGATCTGCCTGCAGGTGAAGAAGGAATGGTGGATGATCAAATGCCAGATGAACACCTATTTGTTATCTCAGTACTCTCTCCATAGTTTGCTGATATAGAAAATTACTTGGTTTCAACACAATTCCCGCCACACCTATCCTCAAAAGGGAAGAGCAAGATCGTGAGAAAAAGTGCCCCTTTCACCTGGATTGGGGGAAATCTCTTCAAACTTGGCCTAGATCAAGTTTTGAGGATATGTGTCAGGGAGGAAGAAGTTTTTGACATTCTCCTAACCCATCATGATGGGCCTTGTGGGGGCCATTTTGCAGCAAAGAGGAATGCCTTCAAAATCCTACAAGGAGGTTACTATTGGCCCACTCTTCATCAAGATGTAAGGAGATATATCAGCCAATGTGACTGATGTCAAAGGATGGGGAAACTACTCCAAGGGATGAGATGTTCCTACAACCTCAAGTGACTTTTGAGCCATTTGAGAAGTGGGGCATGGAATTTGTGGGTCCTACCAATCCTCCTTCAAAGTAGAAATTGTACATCATCATGTGCACTGATTATCTAACAAAATGGGCAGAAACAAAGGCAATCAAAGAAGCAACAGAAGAAAAAGTAGAGCTTTTGAGAGAGAATATCTTCTACAAGTTTGGATATCCAAGAGAATTAGTCATGGATCAAGGGATTCAGTTTACCTCCAATTTGATTGAATACTTGCTCACACATCACAAAATTAGGCACAAAACTTCCAACCCTTATCATCTGCAAGCAAATGGATAGGTGGAAGTCACTAACATAGCTTTGGAAGAGATTTCAACCAAGGTAGTGAGTATCAGTAGAAAAGATTGGGTAGATCGATTAGTTGAGGCCACCTGGGCCTATAACACCACCTGGAAGACCACCACAGGGTTCACACCCTATTAGCCTGTCTATGGGACAAAGGCTTTACTGTCATAAGAATTTGAATGTAACACACTAAGGATGGCATCTCAGCTGGACCTAGATCTCAGCCATGCACAAAAGGAAAGGTTACTTCAGATAAATGGATTGGATGAACAGAGATTATAGGCCCTTCTCTACTCAGAGGTAGTCCAGCATCAAAGGAAAATATGGCATGACAGACACCTCAAAGAGAAACAATACCAGGAAGGAGATTGGGCACTGCTATATGATTCAAGGTATAAAGATTTCAAGGGTAAAGTGAGGACAAGATGGTTGGGACCGTACACAGTAGAAAAGTGAAATGACAATGGTTTAGTTGTGATCCAGACCATCAATGAAGAAGCCATCCCCATGCTTGCCAATGGGCATAGGTTGAAAATCTACAGGAAGCCCCTCTCCAAGCAAGAATTCATTGAGAATTTGAGTAAAACAGTGTGTTGAGTATGGAGCATGATTGTTTAGAGGTCTTTGTTTCAGTCGGATGTATACCCCAGGAAGTTTGTACACCCCTCCATGCGGGGGGGTGTGGGGGGACTTGTCCCCCCCACCAGGGGTTCGGGGGGGCGATCCCCCGCAGCTGGAGGGTCTGGGGGCCAGTGGTCCCCCGGCAGGGGTTAAGGGGCAATGCCCCCGAAGCTAAAGGCAGTTGTAAAATTTCCTTGTAAAAGTATAGTAATTTCTATCAATCTAGGCCATTCATTAGGCGGATGATCTGAAGGTAGAACTTATGTTTAGTTTGGGGTTTTTTGCCCTAGAAGGCAACCCCTCTCTTTGGATGAGGGAATTGTATTGAGTCTATGTAATATATGTGTATTCTTCGAGCAAGAAGTAGAGAGGTGAGATTGTGAGAGAAAACAGAGGATATTATAGCAGATCCGTTGTAGGTTGTGTCTCTTCATTTTGCTGGATAATAGAAAGGAAGGACCAGATATTCGAGGTGGACGTAGCCCAAACTAGGTGAACCATGTATATCTGTGTCTCTCTTGTTTTATGTGTTTTATGTGTTTTCTGTGTTTATATTTCTGAAATATTTTATGTGTTCCATTGCTCTGTAATATATAATTTTCTAACACAATATTGGTAGTGGAACAAGTCTCTATCTCCACTCCACCCCCACCCTAAAAAAAAAGAACAAGGAAAGAAAAAAGAGGAGAATAAAATAACCCTGGGTGAAAACCTCCCCTTGGAGGTGCCCAGGGCAGGCAGTGAGGGTGAAAACCTCCTGGAGGTGCCCACAGCAAGTAGTGAGGGTGAAAACCTCTTGGAGGTGCCCCAATTATCTCATAAAAAAATAAAAAATAAAAACAGAGAAAAAAAAAACAAAAACAGAAAAATTAACATCTTTTGAATGCATTGTAGGTTGCAGGAGGGCCATAGAAGAAAAAGGGACATGGCCAAGCCAAATACACCTCTGATAGATCATTTCTCCATCTCCATTATCTTTTCCCAGTCCCTAATCTCACTTGTTCTGGAAATTATGCATCCTACAGGAGGCTCTGTGCATTCTACAGGAACCTCCTATAGAAATCACAGACGGCTTGAAATCAAGTCCAGAAAAGGATCAGAGGGCCAGAAACTTGTCCAAAAGACTTGTGGACCCCCCTACCACCATTCATCCTCCTAACTCTCCATTCCATTGCTGCACCCTTGCATTTCCACTCGCTTGTTTCTTCCTTGTGCAAAAAACACAGAAATCTTGTTTCTTCTGTTTAAAAATAAATAAATGAAGAATAAACAAGTAGCACTCTTAACTTATTTCTTACCTAGCGCATACCAGTTGTTTTTCCTTGACCGACAAAAAATTCCTTAGCTATCTCTCCAGCCCCTGCTCAAGCCTCAGCCAAAAGTTTTAGAGGGAGAAGCAATTATAGGAAATCCTGCAAGATTCCTGTAATAGCTAATCCCCTTAAAAATTGAGCTCCATAGGCAGGGTCAGTGCAACCATAGGTGTATAAAATGTGCAAGGAGTTGGTCTTGATTAAAGATCACCAACATGAGGTAGCCAAGCCACCAATTCAAAAGCCATGGGCACCAACAGTAGCAATCCATGAACAGAACGCCAAAGTCTGAGCATGCAACAGCACGGTAGCAACTAATAGGTAAGTGACTAAACCTGTTCCTCTGTTGCATGAGTACAATTTAGAAACTGCATGGATAAGTGAGATGGTTGCGATTAAATGAGATCAGTGGCTAGCTAACTGGCCACCCTCATCCAATTCAAACAACACCCCTTGTCTAGTTCAAACAGCACCCCTCGTCCAGTTCAAACAGCGCCTCGTCTAGTTCAAACATTGCTTAGTGGGTGCAAACGGCACGTGTGTTCAGTCAACTCGGGAAGAAAACTCAAAACAGGTTTGTGGTGGTGTCGTATAATGGGAATGATGGAAGTGATTACGTGCAGGCGGCATGAAGATTCATAATGGCACCGAAGTAGGGACTAATGATCCGGATGGGGGTAATGTACTCTTCCTACCACCTCACCTCATCACTGCAGAACACGTCCGTAAGCTTAAGTATGCTATAGTCGACCACCTTCACCACATTTTTTTCATTTGCATCGATGAGTTCTTGACTGTAGCAACCTACCTACCACCTCTAGAGCCTCGAAACAGTCACTCTCTGCCAATTTCATAACCCTTCCACTTATCGGGCTCTAAGAGCATTATCAGACTCTATAGGAGTGGAAACACAGTCCTACAGGAGCCCTTCTATAGGAGGGATAGTGAGCAGCATCACAGAGTAAAATTTGGGACTTTACACCAAATTCGAGCCCCAAAAGGTAGGCTTAGTAAACCCACTCTGCATTTCATATATCTACAAAAGGTGGTGGGATTTGAAGCGAAGTATTGAGTTGAAAAGAAAGGAAAAGTGAGAATAGAAGTCAACCTATGTTTTTTAGAAATATATACAGTTTCTCCATTAACTCTCTGCACTGAAATTTTGTCTCTTTCTCCTTCGTGGTATTCTCTGGTGTAAAGAGATGATGCAACTCTAGAAAATTAAGCAGTGAATTTACATTGGGTAGTTTGCTTATTTTATGAAAGGAAAAAAACATTGTTTTGTATACTCTCTGTTTTTTTTAGATATTATTTCCCTCAAATAGCCCGAGAATTAAATTAAGTTTGAGAACCAACTTTTAAGGGAAGAAAAGTTGCAGTTTGTTTTTGTTAAAAAGGAAGAACACGAAAAACTCTCTCTCTAGTTCCAGAAAAAACCTCAGTTGTTCCTCCGTTTTCAGGTTTGAAATTTGCTGCCTTCCTCCTCACCTGAAACATTCCAGCAATCTCTGAACATCATGATAGGGATTTTTATGAGGAAGGAGCCTCTTAATTCAACTAAGCTACATGAACATCCAGAAGTGGTATCCCTCTTTACTAGGGTGAATTGGATGCCTTTCTTTGAAAAATTTCATGGGTATGATGAGGAAGTCACAGAGGAATTTTTATTTTCTTTAAAACCTCACTCAAAAACCCATACCACCGTCAATTTCAGGGGTCTAACCATAGAACTTACACCGGAGTTCATCCACAAGATTAAAAGTCTCCCACTTGGACTCCCCTGGAGCAAAGAAGAAAAACCACTAGCTCAATTGGCTAAGAAGACCTATTTCCAGCCTGATGAACATCCTGTGGAGGATAAGAATGGCATCAAGAGGACAAGTATATCTTATCCGTGGGGTGAGGTCAGTTATCAGATCATGAAATATATCTCTTATGAAGAAAGATACAACATAGTCTATGGGTATCATTTCAGAATGTTACATGAACTAAGATATGGCATGGACCTTCCTGCATCCAGAAAACTCGATTTTCCATATTTTCTCCTCCAATCCTTAATAGAATCTAGCACCAAGTTGAAGGCAGGGGTTCTAGACCAATTGGCCCACCATGGGCTAATTAAATTGCTGGTGGAGGATGCCCTCCATACTTACACAATCCCCATATCCTGGAGATTTTCAGGAACATGACTAAAGAGTATGATATAAAATCTCTCACTGATGACCTTAGTCCATCTGGAAGTGAAGAGGAGGAAAAAAAAGGGGAAGTTGAGAAGAAAATCCATGAAGAAGAGGAACCCCACACAGAAGAAGAAAATCAGAGAGGAGGGGAGAAACATGACACCACCACAGATGAGCCTAAAGCAGAGAAGAAGACAGCATCAAAAGTAAAAAGGGAAAACCACAGTAGAGAGAAAGAAGAGGCCAAAAACTGAAAAGAAGAAGCCTAAGACAGCTCAGAAAAAGGTTGCCACAAGAAAGGAAGAAGCTCAGCAAGCAGAGGAGAAAACAGAGTCAAAGACAATAGACACAAAACCAGTAGAAACAGGCAAAACAGTACATGAAAAAAAAGAAACACAGCAAGAAGAAGTGTCTCCTGAGACACTAGCAAGAGAAGCAACAACTTTTCTTGCTACACTTAGTACTCTATCCAAGACCAAAGGGAAAAGGAAGAGACAACCATCTATGTACTTCAAGGCTCGAAAGAGCACCAGAATCAAGATGGGGAAGCCTTAGCCACCTTCAAAGGATCCCATCATCATTGAGGATGTACCTACTGCAACAAGGGAGGAATCTCCCTCCAAAACCCCCATCACTTACGAAAGAGGAAGTCCTAAGACATCTACTTGGAAAGAAAGGATCAAACTAATGGACTTTAAAATAGTTCTATAGGAGGCACAGACCTCTCTACAGGAGACATTGGCAAAGCTCCAAGAGACTAAAAAAGTTGAAAAGAAGGCAGAAGAACAGACCAAGGAGGAAGACAAGGCAAAAGAGATACCAGAGCCTGGACCTCAGCCTAATTTAGGCTCTTATTACAACCTTCTGGAAGATGGGAATATCATCCCACAAAAGTTTGCAGTCCCTATTTTCTTCGAGCTAGAAAAGGAAAGAGTCAGGACCCATACATGGATTCAGATTGCAAAATCAAAAGGGGTGGAAGACATTGGGCACATGGAAAACAAATTGAGAGAAATGGGAAAATAATTGAGCATGGTCAGGCATATAGAAAGCATCAGAAGAGCTCAATTAGAGTTAGAAAATGAAATGTTGATTTTGAGAAGGCAGCTAGAGGAAAAGGAAGCCTAGTTAGCCTACATGGCCAGCTGGGCTATGGAGGCATTATAGTGTAGGCAGCTAGCCAAATCATATGCAGTGTACCTCAAGGATCAGTGGCTCCAATTTCAGATCAAAACACTGGCCTAGCGGGGCACAATACCTTTTCAGGATTATGGCCAATGCATGCATCTATGTGATCATAGTTTAGCTGAGGACAATACGAAGCTATCAAAGTTTTACTTCCACAACATGGCACTTACTGACATGAACTTATGTGATCCAAATGCTACATTGGGAGACTTGCAATTGATGGCCATGGCATCTTGGATGAGCCATGAAGAGAAAAGGGCAGTGGAAATCCAGAAAATGATGGAAAAAGAACTGAATGACCCCCTGATGATTAAAGCAAAACTAGCAGAGCCCATGGCTCTAATCTATGCCCACCAACACCTTGCAGCTAATCCTCAATTTGTCCTCGACTATGTTGACAAGCAAGCCCAGGCCATTGCTCCTTTAGAGGACATGGAGAGATTGTTTGGAGATTACTGCATTCATGGCTACATGAGAAGGTGGAATACATTGCCACATAGCTTATAGATCAGGGAGTATCACTCCCCAACAGGATGAGGGAACCCATGATGAGAGTTCCCTTGTATAAGCACTTAATGCAAAGTTTGAAGGCTAATTGGATTGGCCTTAAATTCAGCCCTCCACTGCTGCTAGGACGACTGGAAGGAGTAAAAGAGGAGGAAGAATAGAAATAGTGGGAAGAAGTGGATAGGAAGGTAGGTTTCCATGATAAAGAGGAAGATATCACATCAGCAGCATGGGATGTTAGGGAATCTGTCGGAGCCATCAAGGATGAAGAGTTAGACTAGTTGCTCAGAGGATGAGCAACCCATTAAATAGGGGGTGATAATGAGCCCCAAAAATGGGTAATTATATGGGCTCATTTTACCTCTTATTTTGACTTAATCCACCATTCTCATTGGTTTATTTCATGTTTTTTAATATATTTATGCTAATAGAGTGAATTGGGTTAGTCATTTTGCCATGTAGTCTAATGTGTGCTTTATGCAGATTTTTTGGTCAATTTTGGACAAAGTCAAGGGATTTATGAGCAAATGGCAGCCAAAACTTGAGGAAAACAGACAAGAGGATTTGTAGGGCAGTGTCTCCTTCATTTATGACCCCTTTCCTTGAATCCTCCATCAGAGATTTGGAGCACAAAGGTCCACATTCCAAGGGTCAGCAGAGCAAGTAAAGAATGACTGATGTTTATCTCCAGTTCTAGGAAGTCAAGTTCCTTGATTTTAGGAGGACTGTTGGAGGACTCCATTTATATAAATAAGGGGGCTTAGAGCCTCAGTATTTTAGCCAGTCATTAGTAGAATTTTCACACTTTTATGCCACACTTATTTAGCTTATTTTCAAGTTCTTTTTTTAGAACAGTTCATGTAATGTGACTATTATTTTTTGCAATGAAGATGAAACAGTTTTTGAGCCAGCACTTATCTCTTTCAGAGGACTGAAGCTCTTAGGTTAAGGCCCAACCCAAGCTGCCCAACACCTCTTACTCTATACTTATATATTTTTGCTTCAGTTCATGAGGTAATTTCTGTTACATAGATTCATTTTACTTTGTTGGATTAGGTTACTTTTGATGGTTTGCATAGTTGTTGTGTGTTTCAGTTGCCCAAGTAGGTTACTGTAGTGATATAATAAGATTTAAAAAGGCCAACAGCAGGCCCTGATCTCCTTTCTCCCTTCCTGGGATTACGATTTGAGATCAAGGCACTTCTGTTGCCACCAAAAACATAGTTTTTGCTCTTCCATGCAACTGCTAGTGTGATGACTTGATTTGGAAAGATTGATATGCTGATTAAGATTCAGTTGCCTAGATAATTTCTTTTTCTTTTCCAATAGATATCTTTGCATGCTTTTATGTTCTAAGTTTACTGTTCATCATTTTCTGTTTGTAGGTCAGAAATTAGGTCAAGCTAGAGAAATTTATGTTTTCATAATATAGTTAGTTCTTTCGTTGATCAGTTTTTGCAAGTAGATGTGTAGATCTCTTGCAGGACACCTCAACTCACCATACATCCATAAAACAGCTAGCACCAGCTCACTTCTCATATATTTCCCAATTCATTCACAATATTTCACCAATCTGCCCTAATTTCTTTGTTTTTCTCCATAAGCTTTCCTCTCGCCATTTGAACAAATCCAACCATCATGTTCATTCTTGATCTTCCTTGACAAGTTCTAGGCACCTCAATAGCTTCATCTAGCCTTCAATTACCCTTTTCCATCATGTTTCCACCTTCAAAACTCCAAAAATAGCTCTCAGCCATCTATTGTATATCCTCCTGTAGATCCCTTGCAACCTCTTGTAGAATTTCCTGTAAGTGGTTTTTCAAAATCCGATTGTAATGGATGTCATCAGAAGGGTACTAGGGGCCTCTTAGGACCTCTCCACACCTTCCTCCACTTCTGCAAAAGCCAACTCCGTCTTCCCTCGCCACCAAACCTCCGCACAATCACAACCAGATAAATCACAAGCATAATAATTTCACAGAAAGACACTCAAAAGCACAAAAAGATGTTTTCTTCTAATTTTTTTCAGAAGTCACTTGAATAAATGCAATATAACTTTTCAGTAGTCAATGGCACTCATCGCATCAGTTTCCATCTCTTTTCTTCCAAAAGTAGGGTTAATAGGTAAATTAGGGTCTGTTAGGGTTTGCGTTACATTTTAGTTTTCCTTCGCTTTCTACAAATAGAATAGCCTCTGTAGAGTTAGCTTTCTTTCATCATAGTTAAAAGCTTCTTCTAAGAATTTGTAGAAGTTAGCTTAAGCTCCTATCATACATGCGTCAGCTGACCATGTGATAGCCTGCAGTAAGAGTTAGTACTTGTGCATACAGCACTGTCGCTTCCAAGTTTGTTACGAACTATTGGCTTGATAAAAGTAAAGAATGAAGCCCCAGGAGTTGCAGCATTATTGTTGCAATTCTGATACTCACCACGGAGATAGAGAAGTCGGTGGTATAGAGGAAGAAAGATGAGCCCAAGCTGCACATCACACAGTTGGCAAAAAAGAGAAGGAAGGAGGCAGCAGCAGTAGAAGCGTGGGCGGCACGGGATGCTACAGAGACATCAACTGAGCAAGAAAAGGTCGTAGCAGTAGCAGTAGTGTAGGAGGCAGCTGCAAAGCTACGCGAGGGCCAAATGTCACCTTCACATGGGTAGGAAGTAGAGGAAGAAGAGGGAGGCACAGACCCACAAACCATGTCAACATAGTTGAAGCGTTAGCACCCAGACAAGCGAACAACGCTTTGTAAGAAGGTCAAGGCATCGAATTTGTCTATTGACTCGATCACCCTAACTGAGGGTGATCTACACGACATCGGCGAGACAATGCATGATGTCACCTCTGAGGCTCTCCAAAATTTCATGCAAGAGAACTAGATTGTGTTGGGGGGCCTCAGAGCGTAGCTATAGGAGTTGTAGGTGTGCACTCCTTAGGCTGGTACCCTTTCAACTAGCCTTGTAGTCGGAACAATGGCAGCAAAACAGATGATGCGCGCTTAGGTGACGAATACCATAGTGCTGCTGAAAAGGGCACTAGTGACAACGAAGGAGGTGGACAAGCCTATGATTAGTGCACTGAAGGGTCTCAGTATCAATATGGCTGCACTCCCATGAGAGACCTTATATGTTTTACAGGATGGGATAACTGCAGAGCTGTGAGCTAGGGAGAGTCGTGCACTGTAAGTCCTCAGCAAGCAAAAAATCAATATGGAACAATTGAGCTTGCAGCGCGATGAAGTGGTGTCCTAGAATCAACAGCTGGTATAGGTAATAGATGAAGCTTGCCAAAGCATCCCGGAGCTAGCCATCCCAACATACATACCAGCAGAGGTGTGCATCCACAAGTTAGCAGCAAGGATGCATGAGGCGAGGGAGGAAATGACAAAGGTTCAGCTAGAGTTGAACCTTTAGATCGTCAAGATGCAGTTAAAGGCACAATCGTCCACCCCTCTGGAAATCAGAGAATAGCACGCTAGCGCTATCAAAGCGAGACTGGATGAAATTGGAAGTGCAGTACGAGACTGCACCAGCATGTTGGAAGAATCATTTAGGTCCTCACAAATTTGCAGGAGGAACCCAACATCCAACACTTAGAGACAAAGGCACGATAACTCCAGCAGTAGTATGACAGCATCAAAGGAACTGCACATATGGTGGCCCTCACTCAGAGTCTCGCACGGATGCAACAAGCTAAAGCGCTAAAAGAACAGGTGGACATGGCATGACATAAGGAAGCAGTCCTGAAGGCATGCATTCAGCCTTGAATCAATGAGGCCTTCACCATCACAGTATAAATTGAAGGCAAGCTGGCACACATGTAGGGGATACATGAATTAATGCAGTAGATCCAACAAGTAGTAGCTCAATGCACTGTTGACCTTGCCGCAGTTCCAGAACAGTTGGAGGGACTTTGTGCAAAGATCTTTGTGCCAATAGAGTGACTCGAGGGTGAGTCATGATGTTTGTGTTGGGATCCTGTTGGGCACGAAATACCCTCAAGGCATGTTTTGGGGCTTAAAGCCCAAGTTTTGACCAAATCCTTTTGTAAAATCTTGCGAATTTCGGGCGCGGACTGCGAAATCATAATAGAGTCAAAGGGTTGTCCGCCCTAGTTTTTGTAATGTAATGTTAGCTGGATAGACCTACCCATGGTTCGTGGACCATGGGATTGTATAAATAGAGTAAGGCTCTAACTATATAAGAAAACTTACTAATAGAAGAATGGAAGAGGAGAAGTCAAAGTGTAAAGTGTGCCTATGGGTCACAGAGTAGGAGAAGGCTTTGCAGCTGAGTGTGCAGAGGCCTAGTAGTCCGTAGCTGAGTGCGCAGACCCCTGCAGCGGAGTGTACAAGGCAGGTCGAGTCTGTAACCATTGGAAGAATCAATAGAGAGAAGTTTTACCATATTTATGTGTATCTTTTCCTAGTTTAATGCATGATTGGATATAATTTGCAAGTATGGTGTCTATTTACTGTGCGAACCTGTATGAATGTTTTGTATAACTAATTATAACTTAAGACATTCAAGTATGAGAAGGTAATTAACTAGTACTAGAAGATAAGTAAGATCTCAGGTAATAGCATAGAGCGCAGCAAGGGAGCTCCACAACCCCTATTTAAAGTTGCGCGAAGGCAGTGTATCAGGCCGTGATGAACGAGAAAGTGAGCGAAGCAACCTACATGCAGGAACCAACAGTGGACCAGTCAAACCTCTCAAACATCTCAAGGGTGTGGAAACCTGGTTCTAGCACCCTCCCATACTACTTCAGGTGAGACCTCAGTCCACGCTCCATGGACTGTTGACAAAAGGGCCTTTAGTACAGGGATTTGTTTAGCTAATTAACTCTGAACCTATGTCAGGCCCCAACAAGCCAACATCAAGAACCCCTGATTTTCTAGAACTACACAACATTTCTCCCCCTAGATCTAATGCCCAGCACTAAGGGTTTTAAGCAGCCATCCAATCTTCTTGGAATAGTAGTATATTTTCTCTGACCATCAAGATTTTGATCCAAAGTGGGATCTCTTTCAACAATCTTCCCCATAGCCCAAACATAATTATTTCTTCTACTCTAGAAAAGGGCTGATGATTTTCAGTTGCAAACTCAATAACATAGCCTTCTAATGTTTCATTTACCCAAAAATAAACAACCCTTGTTAGATATGTGTCTAATTGGTGGAGTTAGCCAAATCAATTGCCAACCAATCTCTATGGAGCCTAGGGTGACTTCCATCTTCTGCTTTAACTTATAGCTTCCGTAACCAATTAGGTAATTCTTCAAGGAACTTGCACCGAAAGATTTTGTATTGTTCACAAGCAGGTTCAGCATACAAAACTTCTTATTTAACCCAATCTAGAGATTTTGCCTTAGTTGAACTTGTTGCAAAATAAAATGGTCAACCTTCTCATGCCAGCAGTCCTGAACAATTTTGCCAAGAATTCTAGATACCATGATCTAGATCCTCCTGAGATTTTAGGTTCCCAATAATGAAACCATTTGTTGGAAGAAAATTTGAAACAGTGAAGACCCAGGCTTTGGCCTAAGTTTGCCAACAAATGGAGTCATTGTAGTCTAGTTTTTCGCAGGCATTTTCTCTCCCAATTTGCAAAAGGAGCATCCAACCCAAAGTGATACAGAACCAAGAAAGAAATAAGGGATCCAAATCAGTGGGGAAAGGTTGAATTTATTTTTATATTACTTGTGTAATTAACCATCTTACTAACCTACACAACCATATCACTACTTAAACAACCATTTAGGGATAAAATGACAACAATTCATAAATTCATACGAAACAAAATTTTAAAGGAGGTATGCAAACATTAAGTAACTTACTTAAATTCAAAAAGAGTAAAGGGATCTCTTCTTAAATGGTTCATGAGGCATAATACTTGCTAAGTTTTTTCAAATGGGGTAGCAATCTAAGTGGGCTTGATTGTGGGGAAAACTCCATAGTTATGTGCGCTTGAGCCAAAGGAGATCTGGGATGGGTGACTACCCTAGAAGTCCTGGTTACTAGGTGCAAGCCCCAGAAGTGATGATTAACGCTATGTGATTCATTGCACTAGTTTCAATCCCTTCACCCCTGTCAGCATCACCTGATGCAATGAGTGCTAAGTGAACTATTCAAAAATCATGAGAAATTGTTTATCAGTTACGACTACCTCTCATGGAAATGGTCATATGTGAATGACTTACTTAATGCAATTGTATACCAAAATGATATCTATACAATGTAGTTCTAGAAGTCATTTTATTATTATTATAGCCTATCCATTACATCCAAAACCCATACATAAATGCATGATCTCTTAGATCAGATCAGATTGCACTAAACATTACAATTCATATACAAGATTCAGAGATTTGTGCAGACTGAAGACTCTACATGCAAAACAACAACAGATAATAGGTTGATGGAAAACATGTAGATCAAGAGACCCATCTATTGATTCTTTATTTTTCTCTACATGAAAAACAACAACAGATAATAGGTTGATGGCAAACACGCAAATTAAGAGATCCATCTACTGATTCTTTATTTGTCCCTATGTTTCTTGTTTTATAGTCTCGCTCACTTGATCTAGTCCTATGCATGTCCCTTGATCCCACCTTTGATCTAGCCCACTTTAACAAAAACTCGATGCCTTTGTCCCTTTTTTTCTTGATTATTTCAAAATTGAACTAGCCTTTCTTGTGTGCATGGGTACGTTTTACTTCTTTTTCAGCTACTTGAGTCCTAACGTTTACTTTTCTGCTTCATTCATTTTTATGGTGATTTTCTTCTAATGGATCTATCCATTCTTCCTCTACAATTGTTTTGCAGGCTTGTTTTCAAAATACCTCCAAAAAATGAAGGACCCAACATGGCCTTAAAAACTTCCCTCGTTAACATCATAAAACATTTATCATGACTTAACGAAATATTTGCTTCCTTATACCTAATGAGAACTCTTTCTAGTTTTCCAATGGCTTCTTCAAAAGTATTTCTATAGACAATGAAATCATCCATGTAAACTTCTACGCAATCATGAATTAGATCAGAAAATATACCTAAGATTTCTTTTTGAAATGTTGCAAGTGCATTACATAACCCAAAAGGAAGTACCCTATAAGCATATATACCCCATGGACATGTAAAGGTTTTTTGTCTTGATCTTCTAGTGCCAATTATATTTGGTTATATCCACTGAAACCATCAAGAAATGAAAAATATTTCTTCCCTACAAAGGTATCTAATCATTTATCTATGAAGGGTAGTGGGAAATGATATTTTAAAGTAGCCTTATTCAATTCCCTATAATCAATGCACACTCTCCATTTTCCATTCTTATTTGGAATAATCACTAAAGGTTAAACCCATTAGTTATCTAATATCGAATAAATTAAATTCGTATTAAGAAAATTTTGTAATTCCTCCTTAAAAATTTATCTCAAATTGGGATTCATCCATCTCTGAGGTTGTCTAACTGGTTTGACATTTCCTTGAATATAAATGTGATGCATACATGTGTTATGATCAACTCCCCTCATATCAGTTTATTCCTATGCATATGCATAGGAAAGTTTTTGTAGCATCTTTATCAATTGTCTCTTTCAAAATTCTTCTAGGTTATTATTGATGTTTAAAGTTTTTGTTGGAAAATTTTATACTGAGTTGCCAAAATTTTCCATAGAATGTAATGCCATTTGATGAGATAATAAATATTCAATATTACATTTCTCTTGAAAATTTTGATCTTGCTCACAATATGAAGAAGAATCATTATTATCCATCAAATTTATCAATTGATCTTCCTCATCTATTTGTGAAAGAGTAAATATTTGTTGAATATCATCAAATTATTCATTATCATAATCTATCAAAACTTCATTTTCTACTTCAGTTATTGTTTTTGCAGGTGGGTACAATGTGAATTTCTTAGTAGAGATACCATCATAAATGTACATATCACCAGATCTATAGCTTATGAATGCAACAATTGTAGCTAGCAAAGGTCTATTGAGGATCAATGGATGGCCTCCTAATTATTCTTGGGAGTTAAAATAATAAAATAAATAGGATAATCCCAAGAATCTAAATACATAGACACATCTTCTAATTACCATCTGGTTTGATAACAAATCTATCTGCTAATTGTAGAAAATTTGGGTATATTGAAGATTGGGAAGCTTTAATTGATCCATAGTTATTTTTCTCATAATATAAATGGTTTCTCCTAAATCAATCAAGGTGGTTGGGATTTCAACACCATTGTGTGGGTTTTTACAATAGGGCTACCAGGATCTAGATATTTTTGGACTATTGGTCTCCCCATCATAATATTTGAAATATTTCTTACCAATTGAATTTTCTTAACATCTTTTATTTTTCTTCCTCGTTTTTTAATGCACAACTCTTTAATTGTTTTTGAAAATACAGTTATTTCCTTTATATCTTGAATTAAAGGAATTTTGATGCAAATATTTTTCAGTTCGTCTATCATATCATATTCAGATAAAATAGTTTTCCTTTCTATTCCCTTATCGATTTTGAGTCTTTCAAGAAAAGGATTTTGTAGGGGAACAGAAGGTTGTTCTACTAGAGGAATTGTAGAATTTGGTTTTATTTGGTTGTCACCTAAATGTGTAGGAACATATTCCTTTTTATCCAGGTGGATATTGATGGCCACCATCCAAATCCACTTGGACCCCCACCATTGTTTCTTTCAGCTCTTCAATTCCTAAATTGTAGCACAGTTTACTATTTTTAGCAGTTTTTCAGGTCCTGAACTTCCGGAGCCGTTTTGAGGCCCTAAACAACGTTTTTTGGGAAATCTGGGGGCAACA
>APFE030665090.1:135381-146039 GCA_000404065.3 Pinus taeda
CAACATCTTTGTTGTTGTTAATTGGCCTGGAGTACATTGGGAAATCATGTTAGACAAATAAAGCGTATTATTTACTAATTCAACCAAATTACCAGTGGTTGCTTTGCATCTAAAAATCGCTCTTTCTGCCTTCATTAACTGTGATTGCAATTCTGTGAATAATATTTCCTTGTGCGATTCAAGAATTCTTGGTAGGTTAGTCGCCTAGCCCTGATCGGAATCTTGCCATTCCAGAAAATTTGTCAGTGTTTCTTCGGCCTGATCCAAATCTGCCCTTGCCTTTTCTACCTTTTCGCTTATGGATGCTACTAACTCGCACAATGGTTCTGCCTGGATAATTTGCTGACATAGGAGCTTAACCTGATTTATCAATGCTTTATTTAATTGAAGCGCCTCTGCTTTGAACTCATCTACCTGAGGGAGCCTTTTCATTTGCTCAATTTGAGCTGATAATTGAGCAGTTTGCTCATATTTAGATTTTATCATTCCCTCAGTTGATATTTTTAATTGCTCCAATGTTGTTGATAGCTCCTTTTTCCTTTGGATTGCGCTCTTGTCAATCCTCTGTTTCTCCTCTTGTAATTTCTTAGTCAGCTGATAATTGTTTTGCTGCTGTACTAGCAATTCTTGCTCCACCTGCTCTGCCTTCTACTACACTTCAGATAATTGAGCCTGTAGTGAAAAGATGTCTTGATCTTTCGCTTTTAATAGACTGCTCACCTCCGATTCGTTATCAATGGTCGCTGCCGAATATGCTCCACCATATTGCGATAGCTTAGTTAAGTCATCAGAGGGATCAAATTCCTCTTTCCACACAACATTGCCCGTTACTGTTAATTCAGGGAATAGAGAAGGTTGATCAGCCCTTCTCCTCTTCCTCTGTCGCTTTACAACAGCCTTATGCTTTGGGCTGTAGAATACATCCAAGGGGGGAATCTCTTCTATTTGCAAAATGATTTCGCCCGATGGATCCTTAGGAATTATTTATGTTTCTTTCGATTTGGGTGGGTCGCTGGCTTCGCCCAAAACCTGTTTTGATGTCGCCTCCTGTGTGCCACCCTCTGTAGAAACCTCATCATCTTTCGAGCACTCTAGGTTGCCGATGATTGAGTTGAATTGCTTCCATTGCTGGAGAAAATTCAGATCAATTTGTGTATCATCATTAGCTTTCGAGCTGCTCCCTTCTTGAGTTTTTGCTTGGGTTTCATCCTGCCGCTGCACATTTTCCTGGGTTTCTTCCTGCCTCTGATTATGCACTTCCTCCTGCTGCTTTGATGTAGTAGGAAGTTGCGTATTACTTTGCTGCTTAGGCTCACTTGATTTTTTCATCGTTGGAGTAGTCGCTAACAGGTCTAGAGGCAGAGTTTGCAACCTCTGTTCTCTAATTTTGTTAAATTCAGCTAACCCCTCATCGTTGTATTCATTTCTAGCAAGCGATTTAACTTGATATAGCGATTCAGCCGATGCAAACAAATCCTCGAATATGTCTTCTTTGTGCTCGAACTTGGCCAATTTGGCCTGGTCGAGCGCATTGTAGGCGATTTTCCTTGGATCGTACTGCCTGCTTGGCAGAGTGGCTAGAGTCAACAAATTTATCTTCCCAGCTTCCTTCTCTGCATGTTTGATATCATGCAAAGTGAAAATTCCAATTCGCAGGGGAAAGGAGGGCCAGACATGCTTTTTAGCTTTTTTCAGGGTCTAAGTAACCCCATCGGCATTGATTTGATAAGCTACTTCCCTGGCAAGTAACTTATCAGGGATGTATAGTGGAAGCACATGGGGCCTGGCCTGACTGCCAAAAACTCTAATGTAGGTGAATTTCTCTTCTCCGAACCAACTTGCTACTGCGGTTAATTCCACCCCTGCTTGTTCAGAAATCTTCGGTGCAGGCTTATAAAAAATGGAGTAATGAATCGGCAACATGAAACCGTTGCAGATTTGATATAGGTGGTTTTTGTAGTTGGTCTTCCACAACTTTTGATGATATATGTGGATGGGTGTGGGGTCTTGCGACGTCCACCTCCATCTGAGCATAGGAAATTCAAAATTAAAACATAAAACATCCAACACATAGGCACTGTAATAAAATGGTGGAATGAACCTCTTTGTGACGCAAGAATTAAATCTGAAATTAAGAATGGCCTTGGCTAAGTTATCGGATAATATATCCGCCCAATCCCCATAGTCTACACATCATAATTCCAGCATAGCAATAAGGAGAACATAGAGAGTCGACTGAGTACTTACCCAAGGATTCGTGCTTGTGCTTTGCTGGATTTTGTCTCCAGCCTCGAATTGGTTTGGACTCGGACTCGTTTTCTGCTCAGAACTTCTCCAGAAATGTCGTGTTATACTTTTTCTCTTCTGTCGGCAGATGATACATTTTCCTTAGATCTTCAGCTCGAAAAGAACCGAAAATCCTCCCATCTGCAGTGTTGAACATTCTGTCGGTAATTGGGATCTCTTGGATTGCCCACCTTACCACATCCATGTATGGGAGAATTTGCTCTCACACCGCTATTCTGTGAAGAAAGGAATTGACCAAGTCTTTTAGATTAGCCTCGGATTTTCTAGTACTGTCGCATGAGACTTGTATTCCCGTCACCTTCGGCTCTTCAGCTTCAATCAAATTATATGTTCCTTGCCAAGTGGCTCTGGTAAGTCCCAAGCACGTAGGATCTAATATAAGCCCTTTCTTTCTACTGCCTGAATCAACAACAGATTGCCCTGCGGCTGGCGAAGCGGTAGGCATCGTAGTCTTTTTGGACTTCTTTCCCATTCCACTCAAATCTATCTCTACGGAAGAATTCTGCACAGAGAGAAACATAGGCGTAATACAGGAAACAATAACATGAATGGAATAGATTGAGGTATATATATCTTGATAAATTCATGGTGATCAATTGACTTAAGACGGCTTTCGGATCAAATCTGTGAATAGATCGCAAGCTTGCTATTTTCATTAAATGGCCATTAAGGCCTGTCAATCTCATTAATACCAGTCGCTTTGATTAATGGTCGAATGATTTATTTGAAGCATGCCTTGGGGGATTTGGCGTTTGAACGCGGATGAGCAGATTTTCAAAAGATATTGCCTTAATTACGAATAAATCGTATTAAACTGCCTTTATGATTTTACTTTGAAAACTGCGTTTTTGCCCTTTTCGCAATCGAGCATCGGGAAAATCCTAAGTCATTGCCTTGGTTCCATTTGGAATCCCCGATCGCCAATAGCGATATCGCATCGCATCGGGAGTAGCGAGTGGGGTGGTTAAGAATGCGTGCATGGTGAACCGTCGATCGTCAATAGCGATGTCTCATTGCATCGGGGCAAGAGGGAGTTTATTTGCGTTTAGGCATTATCGCTTATTGTCGATTGCCGATATCGCATCACATTGGAGCAAGGGGTTCTTAATTGTGTTACTTTATGTTTCACTGATACCCGATAGCGATTTCGTATCGACGGAAATCAAAATGTCCCTAAGTTGTGTTCCCTTTGTCATTGCGATATGCGATCTTGCAATCGCTTTATCGCAATGATAAAAGATAAATCGTTTTACGTTGAGGTTTTTGATTGGTTTTATTGAAGAGGCCTTTTAGTAATGTTTTCTTTTATTTCTTCGGGCCTTTTTGAAATAGAACTTTAATTGATACCAATTTAAAAACAAAAATTAAAAAGGGACCCATTTCATATTATGGTTTTGGAATAGTAATGATATGAAATGGGGGGTTGTTGTAGGGCACAACAGGTCCTTACACCATTACCAAGGCCGTGGGAGACAATGCATTTGAGCTCAGCATTCCCCCATTCCTTGGTCTGCACCCAGTGGTCAATGTTGACCGCCTTTGGCCATACTTTCCACCATTACTAGACACATCCGACATTGCAGAACAACTCACAACCACAGAGTTAAATCCAGACTGCATGGAACAAGCTGCAGCTGATCGGATCATGGACACACGGGTCAAGCACACTCACCAGCAGAATATCCAATTGTATCGAGTTGTCAAAGGAGGCCAACTCCTTCACCAGGGCACATGGTTCACCAGGGACCAAGTTCAACAAAAGTTTCCTCATCTCATGGAGGAACTCAACACAATGGGTACCATTGCTTCGTAAGGGGGGAGGAATGAGCCAAGTGGATATTGGTGGCCACCTGCCAAATCCACTTGGACCCCCACCATTTTTTCTTTCAGCTCTTCAGTTTCCTAAATTGTAGCACAGTTTACTATTTTTAGCAGTTTTTCAGGTCCTGAACTTCCAGAGCCGTTTTGAGGCCCTAAACGGCATTTTTTGGGAAATATGGGGGCAACATGGGTCCATGGACCATGTTTCCCTTCCCAAAGTAGCAGTACTCGGATAGATCTTTCTAATGAGCTATTGTACGTGTCAAATGGAGATCGTATGCCAAAGTTACGACCCCGGGAAGTTGATGTACCAATTTACCCAAACGGGGCCCATAGTTTGGCATTTCATCTTCTAGGGTTAGGTTTTGGAATGTTAAGGGTTTTCCATTGCTTCTCAACAATAAATAGGCCTTTGAGTCTCATTGTAACACAGTTCAGAGGCTTGTAGCCGCCACATCTCTTCTCAGAGATAAGCTACCATCGCCCTAGCTTGTTTATTTTCAACTCTGTTTGTAAGCATATTTCAGTGTTTTCCATTAATGAAATGAAGTATTATTTCCGCTGCATCTTTTTGTATATGGTTATCTCTATATTTTGTTGCGTTCTTGTTTAAATCTGAACCACCTTTGGAGGAGTATTTTCTTGATCAAGAAGTGTCTCTTTTTTAGGAACCTTATCCTCTTTAAATTCTTGAATGAAAACTAGTGGTGATTTCTTTTGCAAAACCATACCAGGTCTAAGTTGGACATCATTTAGACCTAAGGGGACTATAATACAAGCTTGAAAATTTTGACCCTCGACATTATAGATGGGTTATTGATTTTTATTATTTGGATTTGGAAGTGGTTGAGCAGGTAGTTGATTTGATTTATGAGGAAATGGAGTGGATGGTATTAGAAGTGGTTGTGTTTGAAATTGTGGTTGAGTCAATTGAGGAGGGTAGTATTGAGGTTTTTATGGGGGATATAGTTGTTTGAATTGAGGATATTAGGGATTTCTACCATAAGAATTTTTCCAATCTTGTGCCTAGGATGGATTTTGAGGATGGGGTGGCCATGGTTTCCAAGGCATAGGTGCATTCAAAATTGTTTTATGGTTGTGCATATGGTTGATATTGAGTGTTGGGACTTTGTGCCATACCTGTTTGTTGAGACTGACATGGTCTTTGGGTAATAAAACAAAGTGATTCAGCTTGACTTGGTCCAACTTCATCCTAAAAGACAACCTTGAGCCAAGCGTTGAAGGACATTCTTTTGTATCATGATTTTCAACACATATGACACAAATATTCACATTATCAAGAGGACATTCTCTTAGAGCATGCTTTTTCCTACACCTAAGAGAGAAAATAGATAATGCAACATTCTCAATCTTTTGCTTATTTTGTATCTTTAGAGTATCTAGTTGTTCACCAAGATTTCCAAGCATATTTTTTTTTAAATTGTCAAGCAATTTTCTGAATTCTTTTCTACTTAGTGTTCCAGATGAAGATTTACTAACTCTTAGCATGGTTAGATCTATTGGATTCTTACCATATCTAGCCCTTACCTCTTGAAATATGTTTGCACAACTCACAAATTTCATCAATTGATAATTGGGAAACATTTCCTTTTCCCATTAAATTGATAATATCAATCTGCTCATCTCTCATATTTTTTAGCAAAAGAGTTTTTAATGTCTCCTCATCTAAATTGTGCATCTTAGCCCTTTTGACATTCTAGGAAAATATTTCCACTAGGTCTTCAATATTTTCATGCTCCTTTTGCATCATCTTAAAGCATTCATCCTTAAGGTTATGGTGCATACAATAATCTTGATATTTTTTTAGGAATACTATTTCATCCCATGTTCTAATAGAGTCTATTCCTAGACCCATAAAAAATTTAAGGACTTTGTCTTTTAGAGTAGAGCTAGAAATAACTTTAATTTTTTAGTGTCAATTAAATAGCCATAGGATCTACATAATACTTCAAACTCAAAAAGAAGTGTCTCGGGATCCTCAATTCTTAAGCCATGAAAATTGGGAAGAATATAAGGTGAGATATTTTCCATTATGGCTATGGTATCTTCATCAAAGATAGGGAATCAATGAGGGTATTGTTCTCCCCTTACTCCTCTACCACCTCGTCCACCTCCTTCTACCACCTCGTCCACCTCCTTTATTTCCTCCTCTACCTCTTCCCCCACCAATCCTAAGTTTATCATCTACATTGTGTACTTCTCCTTCCAGTTATCCTTCCATTGTAGATTCCTCGGAGCTAATATAAGGTTCAAAAATAGTATTGTCTACTTCTTCCTATGGTTCTTCTACTAATGGTATCTCATAAAAAAAATCTTCCTTTTCCTCACTTGGCACTTCTAGCTCTTTTCCAAAGAGTTGTTCTCCTGTTGAAGAGAGAAATATAAATCTGTCAGTAGGTGATGTAGGTTCTTCAACTACAGCTTCTGTGGACGAATTTAGTAAGTCCCTAGATTGAATTTCATATATGTGTACCTCAGGAAGTCTATATCTACCTACTATGGATGGGATGTGAGTGTTAGGGGATGTTGTGGCACTACATGGTTTAGTAGAGGTGATTGGTGATGTTGGTATTGAACTACGTCCTCTACCTCTACGTATAAGTCTACCCCTAGAATCTCATTCTCTATACATGCATCCTAAATTATTTTAATATGATTTTAATATATGCATCTAAAGGATGAATGCATTTTATATGATATGCAAACCAAAAATAAATTCCTATATACAATTCCTTGGTAATGGTGCCAAAATGTTGGTTAATTTAATTAGTGGTTAAATTAGTTAATTAATTGTCAACAAAGTTTCTTGTACTTATGAAATGCATCTGCACAATATATGTTAGGACATTTGTTTTTTATTAAACGATGAAACTAAATGTAATTTTAAATCTATTGAAGCAAAGTGTAATTCTGAGTCAACAAGATTAACTCATAGCATTCCTACACACATGTTATTTTCCATCAAAATTATTCTTTAGAAAGAAAATTAATCTTAAAGTTGAAATCAATTGAAATTTCTATGTTGCTGAGTTGAATTGAGAATTACTCTGCTTGACAAGAATTACAATTTTACTCCACTGGAATTTGAAAGATTATTCTAATGAACAAAATTGAAACCCTATTCTACTACAATGAATTGAAAGGCTATGCTTATTGTTGGAAATTGAATTCTTTACTGTATTCACCAAAAAGAAAGCTTTAATCTGTGTGCTTCACAATTTCACCAAATTTTGAATTGTATTAAGAAATAGAACTTGAAAGTGATGATCTGAAATACAACTATGTGGAACTACTAGTGTGCGTAGTTGTGAATAATCAATTTGGTCATTAACTTGTAAATCTAAAATTAAACAAAACAATTGAAATGAAAAAATTAAGGAAATATTTTTTATCTTTTTATCATATGTGAGCGCTTGGCTTGTGCAAACCAATCAATGTCAAATCACAAAAAGAAGAGTACTAATACAGAGCATTTGAATCATGCTTCTCATGATTTTATACTAGAACAGAAAATCATGAGAATATTTTGATTTGATATGTTATAATATTTGGTTCCAAACTTTTCTCATTCAGTCCCATGCTCGCTTGACGATGCCACAATCTTCCTTCAAATTCTGCACAACGCTGAAGTATTATAACCAAAGTTGACTTATGGTTTAACCATCAAATTTCTCAAACCTTGTGAGTTGTGAGATCGGTGTAATAGGTGGGTATCCATATGTCAAACATGTGATCATCTACCTATATCCTTTATTCCTCTTCAAACGCATTGGAACCTGTCTAACCATGGATGTAGCTGCAGAACCTTTTGTTGGTTGTAGAATGAGTGCATTTCAGTAGCTATAGAGATGTATTGATTAAATTTCATAAATAAACAATAGACTATAAACCATGAATGAATGATACCTTTTATTATGTCTGAGCATATCTGAAGTGACCTTTCAACTTGAAAATGTGGCAAAACTTATCATGAAAAGGATGGAAATGAAGGTAAAAGGGTATAAAAAAGAAGGAAATTCAGGAATTCAACGGAGACTTTGCCCCCAAAGGTCTAATGTTCACAATGTCACCATAATGCAATAGAAGGATCAGATGCCTTCCACAGTAGAAAATTTGGTTTCCTCCACAGAAAGTTTGGATACCTCTGATGTGTAGTGTTCAGATCGTAGATAAGTGTTATTCAGTGTCATCATCGATGCCTTCAAGAAGATACTTTCCATGCTCAATCTAGTTATGAATTTGAATGTCATACATGGTATTCTATAATAATCTCTTATCTTGCTCAAACTTTCATAAATTTTGGATGATTTCTTTTGATTTGTCATAGAGATGCTCATATTGATTATAGATTTGAATGTCACTTTGAACAATGATGAGGTATGACAGACTTTAAATTTCTTTGATCATAGTTCTTATGTTCCAGAATTAATTCACGCTTTCAGGGGTTCCATAAAAATATACTTAGCACCTTTATATCTCAAACCTTTAATTCATATCATCTTCCCAAATATCCTTGAGAAAATATCATTATCTTCTTAGATCATACGAGAGTGTGTTGATGTGTTATATTGCAAGTGTAATATATTATAGTTTTTCTTCACACGATTCCAAAAGGATGAAAATACTTGCTTCAACTTCACCAAGTATTCAAATTAGTTATGAAAGTAAACACATAAAATCACATTGTTTTGATATTTTATCACACCAATTATCATAGACTTGTGTACATACTTCAATTCTTAATGTATCGGCCTTCCAACACAGTTGTGATTATCTTTGAAACAATTAGGATTTCTTGTAGTACTTTCAAAAGTTTGGTTTGTTCCTCACAATTCTCGCCACGTAGTTCAAACCACAAAAGATATATGATTCATCCTTCATATATTTTTATCAATCTACCACAGATTCGAATAATTCACAAATTCTAACACAAGTTCAGATTGCTCAAAATTATCATCACGTATTTGGATGGATTTATATGCCCAAAATTTTCTTTCCTTTTCTTTAACTTCTTCATTGATGTTCAAATTATAGTCATCTTATAGGTAAATAGATGCTTCTTCACAGAGTTCTTGCGAGGAAAACTATTGTTCTTACAATATCATAAGAAACAAGACTAAGCATACATTTTTCTTCATCTTAGAATTCAAACAAAGAATGATGATAGTAAATTGGATCATAAACAAATGTAAGTTTCAGACTTCCTACAATGTATGCTATAGACTTCATATCAATAATTATGGAACCATGCTAAAGACTTTATCAAGTTTTGATACTTAAATTATATGTATGCCACGAACCTCATACAAGATGAATTATCCTAAGAGAGAAAAATAGACTCCTTGGTTGAGTAAACTTTTTTTTGCTTCTTGAATATACTTTCTTCTATAATTTTGGAACTTGCCATAATCTTCATTAATATTAATAGTAGAGATCCATGTGTGTCTTGAGAGGGAGATAACTATTGTAAGGGTGTCTTTAGGAGTTTTTATGAGAGGATTTTGAGCATTCATGAGTGAGAGAGAACTAAAAGGTTTTCAATAATATCAAGAGAGAGATAGTTGTTGTAATGATCTTCAAAAGTGATGGTTTCTACTTCAAATATTTTTCTTTTGCTTTGACAGAAATAGATGTAACTATTGTAATGATATATTCAAATAAGCCAACAAAAATGATCTTCAATCTGTATTTCTTTCACCATAGCTTTGATACCATGTTGAGAAATCAAGATGCTTGTAGATTAGGGTAGATTTATATTAACTTGATAATTACTTGTGAATGTTTGTTGGATTCTTAATAAATTTATATTGCCTTCATCAAGCAATTACCAAAATGTAAAAACATAAATATTACAAAAGAAAAATAACAAAAGGAATTAGTCTCCAAGCAAGGGAAAAACCCCACAGGGGGGAAAACCCATGAAAAATCCTCTTCGTATAGAATCAGATCAAAGTGAGATATGCAAGACCTAATACAAAGACCAAGACTACCACAAAGACCCAAGTCAACCCTCCTCCAAGCCATCTCCAACAATTCATAGTCAATAGAAGTCAACACTAGTCAAATGTCTAAAATTTGGTCTCCTGAAATTTTGGGCCTCTCTCTCTCTCTCTCCCATTTTTTCTTCTCCTTCTTTCATAGAAATTGAAGTGATCGAGTGAGTGAATGATGAGGTTGAATTGCCTTGTATTTATACATTTCCAGGAGGTCAAATAACTGCCTCTTTAGGCTGACTTGTCCAAGGAGGGCCCACTTGGTCTGTGGATGACATTTTGACTCTTTTGACTTAAGATAAAATAATTTTCTTTTTTCTTAAAATAATTCCAAATGGGACTTTGACTCACAATAAATTTTCTTTTGACCCAGTAAACCCTGTAAGCTTGAAGAACATGCTTTGACTATAAATAAATAATAATGATGAATATAGTAAATACATCAACAATACATTTGAACTATATTATGAATACCAACAATAGTTACATTTCTAACAAGGGTTTCCACGCCCCTTC
>APFE030665090.1:146161-184330 GCA_000404065.3 Pinus taeda
AAGTGCAATGTACAATGTTTGCAACTTGTCATGCAAAGAATATAACGCATATCCAACATGTTTAAGCTAGAAATACTACCTATCCTATGGCATCAAGCCCTTCAAAGATGAGAAAAGGTGTGATGTTTTCCCACTTTAAGTTTGTGATGTTATTTTATGATGACCGTATATGTTGAAATGTCATGTTTTTTATGAATCTAGTCATGGAAAGAATATAAAACATACCCAAAAAATTGCAACTTCTATGATTTATCATTGACTTATGAAAAAAAATTAGTATTTTTTCGCCCTTCTTAAGCCATCTTACACTTTATTTTTCATGCAAATGGATTTCTTCACATTGTCTCCATTGTTTTAATTTTCGGATGACAAATTCCTCTTCCTTGGCTAAGGATTTTGTCCTTCCATCTAATAAAATCTTCATAATCAGAGTCATCATTCGTTTTTCTAGTTTTCCTTGGGCTTAAAAGATGTTTACAAATTCCTCTTGGTTCCACTTCTTAATATAGGATTTCACGTATATTAATTTTTTTTGGAACTAATGCATAGCCTATCTAAGCAATGAATCTACTTGTAGCCACAAAAATTTAGCTTTGTCCAAAATGAATGATCATGGCACCAAAAACTTTCAAAGCGAAATGGTATTTTCTTGGGCCTTGCATTGATGTCCAACCTTAAGAAGACTAGCTAGTGATTCAAACTTCTGTACGAGAGGATGGAGGCCTCCAGGAAGATATAATTTTCTAAAATGGATTCTAAAACTAGGAAGAAATCTATCCTTGAAGAAATTTGATGATCCATGTCTCTTCAATTGTTCCACGTGAAGATACCATTGATTGTGTCTAGATCAGCCAGTTTAAGTTATCACATACTTTCATTGAATTTATCTACCTCTGTGTCAGGTATTTTATTCTTCCTCATTTTTCCTCTAAAAATTTAATGAGGTTAAATTCACCTGTAATGATCTATTAAAGATAGAGCATCAACTTTTCAAGATTGCATAGTGATTTAAGAAATCTAGGTTTTCTTCCTACAATATGGGAGCCATAGAAAATCAAAGAGATATCCTTCCTTAGTATATTTAATTGGTAAAAATCTCGTTGGATAATATTAGCTTCGTTGAGATGAAGTGAACCACCAAAGGTATGGTTTCCCAAGCCATCACTCCATAAAGGAATGAAAACACTGAGTTAAAAAAATAGTTGTCACTCCTCAAAGGCAATATCAAGGCCTTGATGAATGGATATTTTCTAACTATCATAATTTAAAGCCCCGTGGGATGAGCTAAGCACAAAGAAGATAGGGATAGTTTTATGGGCTCTAATAACTCCCAAGGAAGCCCCATCCTATTACGTGAGTACCCTCTTCTAATCTAGCAAGCATTCCAAGATCATAGAAACCTAGTGTTATTAAGGAAGAGGTAACTATAAGCGCTCCGCTAGAGAACTACCTCTCTTCTTAATATTTTTAATTATGTTTATTCCTTTTATGTTTCATTTTTTTCTATAATGAAACATGGATAAACCATGCTATAGTAGCCAACATTTTTGGTCTCAAACTTTTTTGTTGTTCAAAAATTTCCAGATTTTTCTTTTGTTTACTGACTCTATAATATTTTCTATGTCAACATGGTTAATATGCCAAGCTTAGTTTCCCATTGTGGAAAGCCACCCTGCATACTATGATTCTGGTAAATATATGATGTTTTGTGAATATAAGGCTATGATTAATTTATTTAAAAAAAACATGTGCAACATTCTTATGATATGAATTTACATTAATTTATGAATATTATGCGTTTTATAAATACAATGTAACCATGGATACGCAATATTCATATAGCCATGCTAGAAATTGATCGATGTCAGGTTATTGAATGATTAATGGTATGATGCACATTTTTTTTTCATTTTTTTTATAGTTTATATTTGTGGCTATGACATTGAATAAGCTGAAAATAATAAGTAACATGACTACCCAGTTGAATAATTTAATGACAAATATCTAGAACTAGTGTCATAGTGTGGTCTATGTTACGGTGTTGTCCCTAACACATTGAGGACGGGTGGGGGGAATTTCCCAATGTATAAATTCCAAACCTAGAGTTGTGAGAGTTCTGTGATGGCATGCTCCCCTAAACAAACAATGATGACTACCAATTGCCTATTGAGGAAGCTAGTCCCATATAGTCGACACTTTTTCCATTTTTTTTATATCAATGGTTAGATCAATATAGTGGTGCCATAATATATTGCAAAAAAGGACAGATAGGATGGGAGAAGAAGTAGGTTAAGGAGTATGGGAGGATATAGGTTATCATGAAATATAGACAAAGCTGATTTATTCTTGTGATTTTGTTTAGTTTTGGTTACTACACCTTTATCATTGTTTGACTATCTCTAATTATCATTTTACTTCTTGATTTTTGTATCCCTTTAACTCCAACTTTGAGGCAAATTGTTTTGAAGGAGGTTTGTATGTCATGCCCACTCCCTTATCTTATTATTCTACATTAGGTTGTTAACCTAGCCATTGTGAGATTTCTTGTGTGATATACCATGTTAATGTTATTAGTATACATACAAACTATTTGTACACTAGTTACATACCCACACTTCGCATGAATGCACTAGTATGCTACATCTTTTTATGTTAGATGAGTAATTAATGGTTAATATTGATTAATGATCAAGCTTATGATTAGACTTAGCTTAATTAATGATCAATCTTGGCTAGTGATTAATTAACCCTTAATCCTAATCTATAATTTTTATTTTTTTTGTAAGGTCAGAGAAATTATATAACTTCAAAAAACAAAAAATTACATCATAGATAGTATCTATTGGTCTAAAAATGGGGAAATAGGACCAGTAGCATAAAATAAAAAGTTTTAAGTTGTGTTATTGTTCCTAATCTGTTGATCTCAAAGCATAAACACTAAACAAAAAGAAAGCATTACATGGACATAATTACATGAATAGATGAACAAAAACATATTAGGAGACAAAATTAAGACCAGATTATTAGTTATGAATGATATCATGTTGTTGGGATGTGTGTTTGATTGGGTGATTAAGGATCTCCACTGGTATCCAACAATGGGGGTTGAGTGCTTGTGATGTGCTTGAACAACAAATTAATTTTGTGATTCACAATGTCCAATTTTCTGCATGAGTTCAACCATGCAAATTAGGAGCTCATGTTGAGTGTTTTCTCTATTAGTAAAGACTCTACCCATGAGATTTTTAACATGCTAGTACAAGTTAACTATATGCTTGTAAGTAGATTCCCTTGCACTAGTTGAATTACCAACATTAGGGATTCAATCTCTAGTCTCCCTCTCCACCTGAGAGTTAGGAACAAATCTATGTGCTTGTCTGACATGTTACTCAATATCTAAAATAGCCCTCCTAACTGCTTTTGGACTAATATGTCTATATCATTCCATCACAGCTTTGGCTGAACTTTGGGCACGAGTGTTGTGTAGAAAAGGGGAGTTGATAGTAGGAGAAGGTGGTAGACCAGGCCTACCTCAGTGACAACATCTCATGGTATGAACCAATTAATGGCACACCATGATGATTAGGGGAGCGAGAATAAGGGATATTGAGTGAAGATAATAAAGGTTTCATGAGGGATAACACATGATTGAGAGGGACAAAGGGTCAATGAGATGCAGTTGAAAATCGACAAAAAAGATCAAAAGATAGAAAGGAAGGCGGGTCCAATTTACAAAGAGGAAGGTGAGATAACATCATAAAAAAATAGGGCCAAGGAGAGGGACAAACAACCAAAATCAAAAATACCAACTAGAGAAAACAAAGAAAGAATAAATGATGTCAACCTTGATAATAATTTTAGGGAACAAAAGTAAAATATTGAACCTAAGAAGAAGAGATCCATAGTGGGGAGAAGCTTGAATGATTAGAAATATCCTTGAACCATGATGAAAAACTACAAGTATTAATGCCTAGGACTAAATGTCACCTATATATATGACATGTTGGCTTGAAATTGTTCTGCCTAGGGAATGTTCTCAATGGCTTATCAATTGTGATGGATCCCAATTTTCTTTGCTTACCTACGGATCTAATTCCTTCCACTTCATAGGATTATAGTTGCTTCCTTTCCCTCTTGGGACCATAATTGTTTCCCTGGTCTAGCTAGTGTAATATCCTTGATGTCAGTGTATGTTCTTGAGCTTTCACATGCTTTCTTACAGAGCTGGTGGAATCTTACCTTGCTTGGATTGAGTCTCCTGGTAGTGGGGTGGCCATGTAGGCTGTCAGGTGGGGGCTACATGCTGCCCTGCATTAAATGTGATATATTTCATGGTTGTCTTGTTGATCGTTTAATGTGTACCCTCTACAGGGATATAATTAATGAAATATATTTAAACAGGATTTATTTAATATTTAACTTAATAGGATTCTTATGAATCCATAAGTTTGAATGACATTTAAAGAATATTATTACTTTATTACATTAATTAGAGGTCATTGGGTGAATCGACCAACCAAAGTGTTAAATGAGGGACAAAGGGGTAGGTGGAATGATGGCAGGGGTGGCATGGTGGCTCAAGGATGGTGTTAGTGGAGGATTTTTGAATAATGGGAAGGGGATAAGGGGGCTTGTCATGGAGAGGTCATTTTTTTTTGTTTTATCTTTCACAAAGAAGGAAGGGAGATGAGATCCAAGAGGCTGTTGAGAAACCAAGTGAAATGTTGTCTAATCACTTAATTACTCTTCTTGATAATTACTTGTAACAACCCCGGGTTAAAAGTTCATGTAATAAAGTTAATAAAAGTAAAAATAAGACCAAGGCCATGGGACACTTATTCCAAGAATGTTGGGAAAAACATCCTATTGGGTGTTCATTTGGTTTATAATGGCTAAGGTAAATTGACAAAGGCAATGGTAAAGGCGTTGAAAAGGCAAGGAGGCATTAATTGGCATTTTATTTATAAATAAAGGATATTAGGAGAAAAGGAAGGTAAAGGGTCATAGGATTTCATGTGAAGGAAATTGAATGAAAAATAGAGGAAAATGAAGAAAAAGAGGCCTCATTGATAAAAAGGCTTATGAGGATCAGTACACAGACTTTTGTTCGGTCAGTTTTGGAGCTCTCTCTATATTCTCTCTATTCTCTCATACTCTCGCACACTTGGAGAATTCTCGGAGCACTCTAGCATTGAACAAACGAAGGTAAAGGAAGGATAAGAAATCAAAGGAAAGGAAATATCAAGCAAGGAATAATTGTATCAAGCGGCTAAAACATGATTACTTGTAGGTATTTGAGTTGTATGTTTGATTTACTTGCTAGTTTTGCATGCATGTTATATGCATGTGTGTATTTGGTTCTCTTGTTGTCATTGGCAAGGGATTTTCCAGGTGTAATATTGGTTTCAACTTTTCCTTGCCTTTTCTGGATATCCATGGTGTGATGGGGTTCATTCATTTCATTGAGGTTGGATTATCGGATGGTTTTGGAACTAAGTTAGGCAGTCTCAAGAAAATTCCCAAGGGCCTAGAAATCCCTTGACTAGAAATGGTGGGATATGCAATAAAGCCTGAGGGTGGAGATAGGAAAATTCCTCATGGTATTAGTGAATAAATGTGGAGGAATCCATGCTTGTTTAAGGCCTAGTGATCCAGGCTTGAGCAGTTTTGGTGATATTGCAGTAAATCCTGCTAGTGTATGTTTCTTTGTTTGGGCCTAGGAATCCCTTGACCAGTAATAGCAGGATTGCAGTAAAGCCTGGTTGGGCAGGTGCTTGATTTGAGCCTAGAAATCCCTTGACTGGTAATGGTGGGATATGCGATAAAGCCTAAGGAATCCCTTGTTGTTTTTTTGTGAGCCCCACATACATGCTTGGAATATGGCACAGGAGTGATTGGCTGAAAGAAAGATTTGGTTCAGCCCAATCTATATGGTCAGGTGGTACGTGGAAGTCCCTGAATTGGTTGGATTTTTCATATGTTAATAAGAGCCTTTTTCCTCTTGTATTTCATAAGTATTTATACTTGTTATTATGTGGCTTTGATGGTTGTTCTATCATTATTATTACTCTAGTTATATGTTGGTTATAAGCATAGTTTTATGACAGATTCTAGTTATGTCCTTTAACATGTTTTGATTAGTAAATGAATGGTTATTGAATACATTACCTAATAGATGTTATTGTAACTATTGTAAGAGGGAATTAGAACTTCTTGATGATTCTTAGATAAGCATCAAATCACTATATTCAGATATGCATTCATGACCTGTAGATTACATGTTCTCAAAATGTTTGATGAAATATATGTCATGGTTGGGCTTGGTTAGGTCAAGTACTTGATAAAATTTTGTGTTAGAGGCTTTGTATTTGTGTCATTTATTGTTTTAGAATGTTTCATAAAGTTCTGGGTAGTGATCTGGAGTCTAGCCCTGAAATGGTGGCACAAATTTCGTTGTTGGGGGCACAAAATTGGGAATTTGGGACTGCAATCGCTAGCTTGCAAGATTATGCATGCGACTGGAGGCCTACAGTTGAATGGATGTGGGCTTATGAATGCGACAAGGATTCCATGTCAGTGAAAAATCAATCTGACTTAGGGGTTGGGAACCTGGAGGGGTGGTTTAGCTCTTGGGGGTCTTGTAGCTCCTAAGGAAGGTCATTAAAATTTCAATTTATCCATTCCACTTCCTTAACTATACTTAGGAGGTTGACTCATGACATAGTAGCCCTCATCTCATGTTTACCCCGCAAGCCAATGAAAGTGGGTAATTATGGGTGGGGTGGTTACGGCATGGTATTACAGTAGTTTTCCATTCTCTTTGGGTTATATCTGATACCACTCTATGGTATCATAGCTTCAAGATTCAAACATTTGGACTAGATGGGCAGAAGGTGTTTTTCAGGCCAGAATTTGAGTTGTCTATGTGATTTTTATGCATGCATTGTGATAGCCATTGAATGCAGTTGTTTCATCATGATACTGTTGGTATGTTATGATGTTGATATGTTGGCTGAGATAGAAAAAGAGATATAAATTATTAGAGTAAAGTTGCAGCATTGGACCTCGGGGTAAGGGCAGGTCATCATATAGGTATTGTACGTTTGGCATGCAAGTAGGTTGGTTAATGGTTGTTATTATGGATTTGTATGTGCTTTTCATTCTATTGTTGTTGTGGGTACATGCATGATAGATGCTAGTTAATCAGTACTGGCATATACGCATGTGTGATTAGTCATGCTCGATAGTTAACTTCTTATTATATGCATTGTGGTCATATGCATGAGATTATGGCCATTGCAGTTAAGATTCTGATGCTATTATGTATTGTGCTACTTTGGATTGGTCTGTGCAGATAGTTATGGTTATGATATTCAGGTATGAGTCGACATACTTGTGATATGTGTGGTACTAATTTGGTCTAACTTGTGAAAATGTGATAACCTCCCCTGAGATACATTGAGGTATGAGTTTGATTATATAGTCTAATTACATTATCTAACATGGTGTGTTTACACATTGTTTGAATGTTTGACTAATTGCATGATATGAGTATGTATCTATAAGATTGTATGAAGGAATGATCTTGTTTTAAAATGGTTGTACTAACTCAATATGTGTTGAGATAGCTGATATGTGATTGAGTGCAGGTGGATGATAATCATAGTATTTTGACTTATGACTATGAATTGATTACAAACTATGACATGGTTTCTAGTCCTGGTAAAGGTTGATTTCATATTAATAGATATGATGTATTGATCTTTGGAACAAGTGACTGACATGTGTGAGCAGTTGCAGGGAAATATGTTTGGCATTAGTGTTGTAGGTTTTAACCCCATTCAGAAATTACATGTAGATGAATTCTAAAAAAATAGAAAATAAACAATGGTGAGATCATAACACATAAAACAAATATACACAAATATTTTCCCCTGGATCCCAAAACCGGGACTACCAAATTGATTTTTGATTATTTTCCTTTCAATGTTACAATACATATATATACATGCTGAAGCATCCATAAACCCTAATCCATTAACCCTGGATTAGAACATAATCGGACTTCCCTTGACCGGATCTACAAAATACCATGGACCGAAAACTGTAGCACCCAAAACCATGTGTGAAATCCTTGCACAAAACCATAGGTAGGTCCACCCACCTAATATAGGGTCCAAAAAAAAATTCCTCGGGGTGATACCCCGGACCCCGTAGAGGGGGGCTACCAACAAGGGGGGCTAATCGTGGAAAGAATATAACACAACCCAACAAGCGTGACAAGGTAAAAATTGATTCTTTTTATATAACTAACAATTGGGTGATATGATAAGGCATATTAAGACTCAATTGCAGCAAGATAAAGGTAAAGAAAGAAATTGGGTGAGAATTCCTTTGGCTATGTTTGGAAACCACAATTTGAAATGAATGAGTGCTTGCATACATGAATTCTTCTTAACCTTGATTTTGTCTTACATTATGTGGATATGTGCTAGATTCATGAACATGTATTTGATAGGTATATTAGCTAGTTTATAGTTATAACTGGATCTATCAATGGAATTGGAGTCCCTTGAGAGATGGCATGGATGTGCTTAGTTAAAAGGAAATGTGCTTGGCAGAGAAAGGTAAGATAATTGGTATATTCTTATATTTATTTATACATTGACAATTGTGTGTTTATGGAAGTATGATTCAAGGATTTCATGGCAAAAATACTACCATGAAATCTTGAAGAAGGCTCGGGTTAAAGTTTCCCTTGGAAGAATTGGGAACCCTTGGGTTTGATTCACGGTGTTTGTTGCTAGTTTTGTATTTTTTGTGCCTTGTGATTTATTTGCACTTGATTTTCAGTTTGTTTATGTCTATTCTACAGCCATACCACTTTGTTTGTGGTGTCGTATTGCTACTAATTTTTAATGGTTTTCTTCTTGTTTGTTTCTTGTTCTTACCTTTATGATTTGAAATTCTTTGGAATTGGTTGGGGAAAGAGGAAAGTTAATGGAGCTCAGGGTGTTAAGGGATAAATTCCCCTAGGGTCTTGGGTTGATACCCTAGCAGATCAGAGGTTATCTACAAAGAAAAACACACATTCCACATAGCCATGATGCTAATATAAACAAACTATACAAAGAGAGGTGCACCTGGGGGTCCTTCACTTGGGAAGATCCAGCCAAGGTCCAAACCCTCTTGGAGTTCCTTTTAGTCCTTCAACCTACAAAACAATCAATTCTAGAAAGTACAGTAGTATATTGACCAAGCATCATAAAGAAACCATCTTCATAGCATATTGAAAGGTAGTTAGTTATACAATTAAAACAATTCATATGTGAATCATAACATTGATATCATAAACATGAAGAAGATTTATATCAGGAACAATACAAGTGTTTCTATTATTATAGACAACTAAAGTACAGAAAGGAATGATTTCACCTGAGACTTCCTTTCTCAGGCTCAAAGCGGAACCATCCTCTAGATTCGTCTAGTCTCAAGCCTTCAACAAACTCCTCCCATGATTTACTCCAAGATATGTCAAGTAGTAGAAAGACATCATAACACAAGGAAACAAGGGTTTCCTATAATGGGGGAAGTGCTGGAAGCACAGGGATATTTAGACCTAGTCAAGGATAATCTCAACAGAGTGATCTTTCTCTCTATCTTCTCCTCCTTAAGACTTCCCATTGAAGCCCTTTATACTTCTCCCAAAGTAGTTTTTTAGTTGGGAATTCGTTGGGAACAGTTGAGCCATGGGCACTAATAGGTAATCAACAGGTAAAACCCGTGATCTCCACCCGAAATTAAGGAGATTTAATTTTTTTAAGTGTTTTAAGACATATACGTGGGTTGGGTATACATAGACCTACGTACACACGCATTTAGCTCAGGGAAATGTCATGTATACGGAGTAAAACATTGTTTTTTAAATATTTGGACCAGGTTTGGAAGGAGGAGTTGCCCTAGGCCATGAGTGCAGCATCACAAACATCAAGAGTGAGATTTGGAGCTATAACAGATGCCCCCTAATATATGAGGTTAGAATGGGTACATGATGGCCGAAATGTATTAAGCAAGTACATGGAAAGGAAATCTGTCAAAAATTGAGAAGGACTTTACCAGAGTTCAGCCTGCCAAGCCACAAAAGGAGATTAGAAAGAAACATTGTCTGAGGCGGGCATACCCATGCTCAGAGAAAGTAAAGCATGTCCTCATATCAAGTACAAGCAGATCCACTAAGTATAAAAGTATAAACACTGGAAAATACATAATGGAGCATATGATCATGATCGAACAAGTACATGTCTGAATATCACATATAAGAATGGCAATGATGCTGAAGGATGAAGTGGATCACTGATATCAAAGAATGATCCCAAAAAGTACCAAATGAACATGATGGAGTAAGATGGTACTACACTACAAATTTAGGTGCCAGCATATAGAATGTCACCATGAATGACTGCAACATATAAGGTGGAGTGGTAGCAACTAGCATCAATAGGAGCAACTGTCAAGTGAGCCAATGAATGCTGATGCAACCTGAGATCTTCACCGACCGTCGTGGTACATTTCTACACCATGGGAATAAATGATATGAAGTCAACCATGTGAGAAATCATTTGATTACCAGTCATTGATGTATACCATTAACAAATGCGAGACAACTCACCGATAATGATAATGATCGTCAAGGTACCCAGTACAATCTAACAAGTGTGAATAGATGAGCTGGAGTCAACACCTGTAAGAATCTATCAATCAAGAGACAATGATGGTTCCCACTGTCGATAGCAAAGGATCTACCACTTATGACTGCAAACCCCAAGGTACTGCCAAATGGACTCTAGATATTTTCCCCAGAGAAATGAGTCATAGTCGATAGGGAAAGATCCACTAGAAGGAAGGCATTAAGGCATCCTTTATCAATCTAGCGCAAGTGTAACCCGTAGGCCAATAATGTGGAGGGAATCAGAAGAAAAAAGATGTAGTAACCCGATCGAAGCACATTTCCATCGTACACAAGATGTGGCTAGCACACAACAAAAACCCTCTAAACCAACCAATAATGAAAGCTGACACAAAGGTGAGGTATCCACCAATAGGGTCAAATGGAAACCAAGGTACTGCACGAATCCCAATGTGTGATAATGTAGGCTAATGTTGAACACAAGGGAAACCACTCAATCAAAGACCCATGATACTAATCGATGCTGAGCACAAGGTGACCTATCAATAATGAAAGTAGGGCCAGGGTGTAGCTCTAGACCTGTCCTCAGAGCAAGATGTTGTCGTCGATAAGGACAAGACCCGCTAGCAAGAAGTCAGTGGAGACCTTCTCAAACCAGCACGAGTAAAGGACCAATATAACTGATGTGATGATAGACAAGACACTAACAACCAGGCATGGCCAACTAAAAAATGAGTCAAGAGACACTGCAGAGAGGCCAACTCAGGCTAACTTCCCTTGAGCAAAAGCACGACTCAATGTGACTATGTGGCAGCATATGATGACTCTGTATAAGTTCGTTGTGCAAGAGCCACAAACAAACCCTCCATGTGATTGGAAGAGATAACCAATCGGGGGAGAACTAACTCGATAACAAGGTTAAGGCGTACCTAATTCAAACTAAATCCTGCCCAAATGGAGGAGACTTTGTTTTGAGTACTTTTTTCAAGGGCGACACGACTGACTCTAGCTGCCAACAATAAATGGAAATATTGTCCCATTCCCGCTCTTTTTTGGAATATATAATTTTTTTGTCTTTTTATTTAAGCTAGAAAAAGAATAAAAGAATGCTATAGTACAGTGGAAAGAACAAGTGTCGGTGAAATAGATGATCTAGTTCCTGGGATTGGAACAATCCTATGCTCAATGTAGGGAGGTGAAAACTGGTCAAAGACACTCAAAGGTGTGTTCCTTCCACCGATCAAGGTGTGTCAAGTTGCAGAAGTCAAAGGCATGCAAGTTTGTTTTTGTAGTTGTCATGGTCAAAAGATGGCTTAAACACAAGTCCAAGTGAAGCCAGCTCAAGGCCAAAAGGTGCAAATGGTCAAAATGCAATGCAGTAGTACAACTCAACACAAAGGAGCCTCTAGGGTATAAGGCTAGAATGAAGTGAAGAAGCAAAGAGGAATGAGTCTTCATCGCACAAGTCATGGTGGGACTACAGAGGACTCCTGAGCCTACTTAGATCGAAGCAGCATGGGCAACAAATGTCAGTGAGGTGCTAACCACGATGCCCATGAAAAGGATGGCTCTACCATCGTGTCATGATCTAAAAATCGGCGAGTGAAGGTGGTCTACAAACCATAACACGATGGGATCGACCCTATGGAAAGTGTATCGACAAATGGAGGCTAGTATGCATAATGCAATGGAAAAATGGCTTCCCTAACCTATATGCCAGTGAGAAACGATACCTTCCATGACGGGTCAGCAGTCACGGAACTATCTTGAAACTGTCGAAAAAGCGTCCAAAATGTTCTGAAAATCAATCCATTCTCGACATTCCAAGCTCCCAAGTTAAAAGTTACATGAGACAAAACAAAATCAAGTTTTGAAAAACTTTTGCATTTTCAAAGCCTATAAAATAGTTTTTGGACTCACCATTTTCACCATTTGATTTTGAGAGCAAAGGAGTGGAGCAAAAGGAGGAAACTTTTCCCTACGCCAAATTCAACCATTCAGATCCTTCCAAAATCACCAGGTAACCCTTAAACTTGTCTTGCATTCAATTGTGACTAGTTCTAGAATTTTTAATTTAAGTTTTACCGTTGAATTTTTGTCAAAAATTTCGTCGCAGCATATATGTGGGTTGAATATATGAAACCCACGTATACGTAGGCCCTACATGTGACTGTGTGTAAAATGGACCTGCGTATATGCCGTGAAAACCTCAAACAAAAAAAACTAATGTTTTAAATTCATTTTTTCTTCAGGATGCCAGTCACTTGGAGAGAAAGAGAGCATACCTTAGTGGATGATGAGGTTGTGAATGATCCTAATGCTTTGGATGCCTTATGGGGATGTGGTTTTCTAAATTTCTTTAAAATGCCAAATACTCGCCTGCTCGAAATGCTCATTCACTACTGGAGTATCAAGGATGACTCATTTATGATTGACCAGTTGCGACTCAAGATAGAGTTTGAAGACATTTATTCTATCACAGGCCTTTCCCAGAGGGGAGAGGTAGTGCATTCCATAGGTAGGTCATGAGGCAGTCTCTTGATCGAGGACTACGTACATATATATTACCTGAGACATCCAGAAAAGATTGGAAGTCTAATTCCAATCAAGCATGTGGAGAGTTTATCGTTGAGGATAATCTTGTTCACCATAGCTAGAGTTGATGAATCAACTTCTTTGCACCAGGCATCATGGCTAACCATGAGCTTGGTGGTAGACTACCTCACCACCGTCTTTGATTGGTACACTCCTCTTGTTGCAAACCTGAAAAGCCAGCTACTTCTATCAAGAAGGGACAGACCAAAAACTTCGGATATGGAACTATCTTGTACTCTTTTTTCTTTGAGAGGGTCCCTGCACTTCGTCCAAGAGTACTGGGTTTGATCAGCACCCCCAAGATCCACGAATGGGCAGGTTGTTTGACTTGATGAAACGTCTAGGAGGTGGGGACGTCCCACGGACTGCATTTGACGATGACTTCTTCTCCTGGTGGGAGCAGCAGATCATCGCCATAGATGGCTACCCTTATGCTGGGTTGGACTTCTGAGGAGATCTCAATCTAGTACTACCACTGACCGCAACATGGGGCGACATAGGTAAGTGTTTTTGATTTTATGATTTTTTTGTGATTTTTCAAATATAATAATGAATTTTGAAAAATATTTTTGATAGGATTCAAATGACTAATATGATGATCATGTTCCAGATATTGGGCCGGTGCGACCAGATGGGTTCCCACGGCATGGACGTCGCAGCCAAGGGGCTAAAGAGGTGGCTGCAGACACAGAGCGACTTCTACGCATAGTTCAGCGGCACTTGGTGAGACTAACTCACCGAGTACCGATGGAGGCCATAGAGGGTCTCCCTATAGATATGCAGTGTCATGTGGTTGGCATGCCACGAGACTGGGTTCGCACTCTTAGGCGTGTGGCAAATGCAGTAGTTGCCTACTTAGTCGCTCATCCTGAGCCAGGGCATTAGTTGTACTAGCATGATTATGGGCATTTGAGTCCCAATTTTATATATTATTTTGGACACACTTATGTACTAGAGCAACCAAGATTTCTAGAAAGAAATCTTGTGTGCTAAACAAGAAGATGACGCCTACAACAAAACAAAACAAGACCAACACTTTCCACAATCGGAGAGAGTTTGAAATCATGTACTTGCTATAAAAATAAATACTAACACAGAAAAGTAAATGTTCAGGATTGATTCAGACCAGCAAACAGAACTTCAGAAACAAAAATATTTGAAAAATCTTAAAAATTTTAGTGTATATGTTACTGTGTCAGTGCACAGCTGCATGTATACGCTATTTAGCCTAAGGAAACCTGCGTATATGTGGGTTGACTTAAGGAAACATGCATATATACACTTCTATAAACTGGAAAAACAACGTATATAAAATATTACAAGAAAAAACAAAAAGCAGTCTGAAGAAACGGATCAAACTTACAATTCAAGTTCCTACATGAACAAACTACACAGTAACAGCAAGAAAATAGACAGTTGAGCCCTAATTAGCTTGAACAAACCCAAACTAGGAACAACAATACTGTTGTCCCTAGTGGAGTTGCCAATTCTATTAAGGGATGAATTCCCTAGGGTGTTGGGTTGATACCCTAGATGATCATAGGTTATCTACAAACAGAAACACACATTCCACATAGCCATGATGCTAATATAAACAAACTATACGAAGAGAGGTGCACCTGGGGGTCCTTCATTTGGGAAGATCCAGCCAGGGTCCAAACCCTCTTGGAGTTCCTTTTAGTCGTTCAACCTGCAAAACAATCAATTCCAGAAAGTACAACAATATATTAACCAAGCATCATAAAGAAATCATCTTCATAGCATATTGAAAGGTAGTTAGTTAAACAATTAAAACAACCATTCATATGTGAATCATAACATTGATACCATAAACATGAAGAAGATTTATATCGAGAACAAGACAAGGGTTTCTTTTATTATAGAAAACTAAAGTACAGAAAGGAATGATTTCACCTGAGTCTTCATTTCGCAGGCTCCAAGCAGAACTGTCCTCTGGATTCGTCCAGTCTCAAGCTTTCAACAAACTCCTTCCATGACTTACTCCAAGATATCTCAAGTAGTAGAAAGACATCATAACACAAGGAAACAAGGGTTTCCTATAATGGGGGAAGTGTTGGAAGCACAGGGATCTTCAGACCTGGTCAGGGATAATCTCAGCAGAGTGATCTTTCTCTCTATCTTCTCCTCCTTAGGCCTTCCCATTGAAGCCTTTTATACTTCTCCCAAAGTAGTTTTCTAGTTGGAAATTCGTTGGGAACAGTTGGGCCACAGGCACTAATAGGTAATCAACAGGTAAAATCCGTGATCTCCACCTGAAATTAAAGAGATTTAATTTTTTTAAGTACTTTAATACATATATGCGGGTTGGGTATACACAGACCCGCGTACACACGCGTTTAGCTCAAGGCAATGTCGTGTATAGGGAGTAAAACATTGTTTCTTAAATATTTGGACCAGGTCTAGAAAGAGGGGTTGCCCTAGGCCATGAGTGCAGCATCACAAACATCAAGAGTGAGATTTGGAGCTATAACATAGGGTGAGATGAATGAAACTCAATAGGTAATGAAAGACTCAGATGAAGCCCAATGCATGTATAATGGTAGCTAAAGGCAAGAATATGAAAACTCCACTAGGGTAAATGGATGGTGGCAGGACATGCATGAGAAAGGTAATCAAGAAAGGTAAAGTAAATGGATTTTAGGTGTCAGATGCCTTGGCTATGTTGGGAACTATTGTTCTCAATGTTGTCCATATTGTGCATGGATAAAGGGATTTCTCTTAACCTTGGCCTTGTGATATCTGGTAACTATGTTGTAATCATGATTATGTTGATGTCTATATATGTATTCATGTATGTATATATCTCGTTTCTGACAAGGTCATTAAGTATCATGATTTTTTTATTCTAATGATTATATATACATATGTATGTATGTATGCCATTGTCTGACAGGGTGTCGTGGGGATCATGATTGTTTTATGCTAATGTTTATATGTATATTATATATATATATATATTATATATATATATATATATTATATATATATATATATATATGTATGTATTCCATTTTTCTAAAAGGGTCATTAGGGATCATGATTGTTTTATCCTGATGTTTATATGTATATATGTATGTATGTCTATCGTTGTCTGACAGGGTCTTCAAGAATCATTCTTGTGGAGGAATGATTTCTTATGCAGGTGAAGGGGATGAAAGAGTCCTTATTTGTGAGGAATCAAGTGGGAAGAGTAGCCCTAATAGATCTATGGGGTTAGTAACATGTGGCTATGAATTGATATTATGTGATTATACTATGTCTATGTTTATGTTATGGACAGGCAATGTTGAGGGACACATCAGCGGAATGAAAGTTAGTGTGATATGCGGCATGTTGGAACAAGCATGAATAGTGGAAAGACGCTAGAAGCAAGGTTGCTTGGTAGAGATAGTGTGGTCTTTGGATGCAAAGTACTATTATTGTGTATGTGTTGTACATGTTGTACATGTGGTGTTGTGTATGTGTGGCACTGTGTGCATGTTCTACATGAGGTGTTGTGTATGTGTTGCATATGCAGTATTGTGTACATATGGTGTTGTGTGTGTGTGTGTGTTGCATATGCAGTACTGTGTATATGTTTTGTTGTGTACATGTTGCATATGTGGTGTTGTGTACATGTTGGATATGCAGTGTTGTGTACATATGATCTGTGGGCATGTTGGATATGTGGTGCTATGTACATATGGTGTTGTGTACATGTTGTATATGCGGTGTTGTGTACATGTTGGATATGTGGTGTTGTGTACATCTGTTGTCGTGGGTATGTTGAATATGCGGTGTTGTGTACATATGGTGTTGTGCATGTTGTATATGTGGTGGTGTGTACATATCATGCTATTCACATGTTGCATATACGGTGTTGTGTACATATGGTGCTATGTACATGTTGTATATGTGGTGCTATGTACATAATGTGTTTTGTGCATGTTGTGCATGTTGTGCTATGTACATGTGGTGTTGTGTGCATGATTGTACATGTGGTGTTGTGTACATGTTGTACATGGGGTGTTGTGTGTAGGTGTGTTGTGTACAAGTGGTGTTGTGTACATGTGGTATTGTTGTACATGTGGTATTAGGTGCATGTCATACATGTTGTGTTGTATACATGTGGTACTATGTCATGTGTATTTTGTAGTCATTGTATCATGACGTGTAGTCTTTGTGTTGTACTTTGTGTATGTGTATGTATTGTATTGTGTTATACACCGAGTGTAGGTGTATGAGTTTTGTTTCCCATTAGGTGTAGGTGTATGTATTTAGTGGTGTCGTACATCGTGAATGGTTGTATGTGTGTGATGTACACTTTGTGTATGTGTACGTGGTTAAAGAAAAGAGAAGGCATTGGGTGCTTGTCGAGTTTGGCAACTGATTCAATGTGTCTACATAAAGGACAAAGAAAAAAGGTAGAAGCGAGGATCGATTAAAGGATAAGTATCAATAAGTTATTTCATTTTTATTATGCATGTGATCTATGACTCTGATTTATGATGGTTACATGTGATCTATGATTCTGATTTATGATGGTAGTATTTTGAGCTAACCAAATGTGATATGTTTATTTATGATGATTTGATCAAACAACTAGTTTGACTTGTTGTCACGGGAAGTGAACAAAATTGCAGGTGTACCTCATTGACGAGACACCAATTAGGTATGATGTGAATTTATTTCAATTTATTTTGAATCTAATGGAAATTATGTGCTTGGTACATGAAAGCCTGAAAATGCCCAGTTTGGGGTGGTTGAAATTGACTACAAGAAATTAGTAACAATAGCAACAAAAGGAATTGGAATAGGCAACAGTATGTTGGTAAAGAACTTCAGGAGTAGGGACATTATGGGATACTGGTACCCAAAACTGTCCATAGATTTCCATGAGCATGTTATGACTGATATGATGGTTTTGAGGTAGAGATATGCCTTGATTTTTGGACCTTCTGATGAAAGGAAACCTTGCCAAGGTGTAACAACCATAATGAAAATTCCATGTAATAAAAGTTAATAAAGGAAAAATAATGTCCGAGGTTGATGTGACACTTATCCCAAGTTGAATGTTGGGCAAAATCATAGTGATGGGGATCACTGGTGATTAATTGATGGCTAAGGAAATTGGAAAAGGCAATGACAAAGGATTTGGAAAGGTAGAGAGGCATTTTGGCACATTTATTTATGAAAATAATGGAAATTAGGAGAAAATGGAGGTGAAAGGTCACATGTTGCATGTGAGGAGAAAAATGAAGGAAATGAAGAAAATAGAGGCCTCATTAATAAAAAGGCTTTTGAGGATCAGTTCATAGACTTTTGTCAGTTCAGCCTTGGATCTCTCTCTCATACACTTGGACACTTAGAGTTTTCTTGGAACACTCTTAGAGATTGTAGCATACTTGGAGTTTTGGAGAAAGAAGTCAAAGGAAGATCTGGAAAGTGTAATAAGACATCAAGATCAACAGCTACAACATATTTTTTTTACAAGTACCAAGTTACATGTATTTTTTCCTCACTGGTTTTGGCATGCATGGAATATGCATGTCATTTATTGGTCATGATCTGTCATTGGCATGGAGGATTTCCTGGATTGAAAGTGGATTTTCCTATCCTTTCCATTTATGGGATAGCCATGGTGTTGTGGGTTTATTTCTTTATTTTCTGATTAGTTCTCATGTTTCCTTTAGCTTGGGTTGAGTTACTAGTTCTTGGAGCCTTAATTGGAAAAACACTCTAAAGCCCTGTAATAACTTGGGTTGAGTTACTAGTCTTAGAGCCTTGATTGGAAAAACACTCTAGAGCCCATGGCAACTTGAGTTACTAGTCCTAGAGTCTTGGTTGGACAAACACTCTGGAACCCAACGACAGTTATGAGTTGAGTTACTAGTCCTGGAATCCTTAGTTGGAACAAATGCTTTGGAGCCCTGGAAGGCTTGGGTAGAGACCAATTTGGTGATGGATTTGTGATGTCTCACCATGAGGTAGAATCATTGTTTGATGGGTTGAGGTGGCTTGGCTTCTAAAAGCCCTGGATGGTTTTTATTGATGTGTTTTATGAGATCCAACAATCATGCTTGGAATATGGCACGGGGGTGACTGGCTAAAGAGATATTTGACTCAACCATGTCTATGGTCGGGTGGTTCATTGAAGTCTCACAACTTGTTGGCCTTTGCATCATTAATATGAGGTTATTTTTCCTTTTTATTTCATAAGTATTATATTGGTTTATATGTGGATTATATGGTTGTTATTTCCTTCGAATTTTTGTTGTTATTATGCTGGTTATGAACATGTATTATGACATTAGATATGTATGTCTCTCATCATGTTTTTAATTGTAAACAAATGAAAAATGTATCTATGGCCTAATGGATGAAACTACAGCTAATGTGTTGAGGCATCAATGCTTCTTATCGATTCTCATATGAGTATAATTCCCCTATGCTCAGATATGTTGTTTAAACATGTAGATTACATATTTGTGACATGTTTGATGAAATGGATTTCATGGCTAGTAGGGGTCTAGTCAACCCCTTGTTTAAATATTTTCATTTGTATCATTGTTATGTTGTCATATTTTAGTTCTGGAAGTGTCATTTAGTTTTGGGTAATGACCTGGGCTCTGGGCCTAAGAAGGTGGCTCAAATCTTTCAGATGCAGGCATAGCACTTGGTAGACAATTCCTTGGATGCATGCATACCCATGTTGTGGGAGCGTCTAGAGCCTCCTGGATGCATGCATTCACATATCAAGGGATCATCCGAGAGTTTTGTTTTCACTTATTGCAAAATGTGTTTCCAGTTGTCCAAATTGTAAATGAGAAGAGAATCTTGCATTCATCTTCCAAGCTGCAAGATGAATCAATTCCTACATCAGACCCTCTCCATTAGATATTTCTCTGAACCAGCTTTCCAACGATATCAGGAAGTTCAAAAATGGACTCCTGGATCAAAATATATGGTCTGCTAAAGTTCAAGGATTAAAGCCTTCAGAAGGAAAATCATAGATCACATGTTAGAGGTCCAGAGATATCAGTGATCGCACATCAGAACATTAGGCATATTAGTGATTGCAACATCATAGCATCGACATATCGGCAATCGTATATCGGAGGTATTACATGTCGAAGGTCCAATGCATCGGAGCAAGAAGTATCAAAGCTCGGAGGAGATCGACACATCATAATATCACAACATCAGAACATCGGAAATCAAAGGATCAGAACTTTTGAAGGTGACAAGATTTTAAAATTTCCAATGTCGGAAAAGTTATGATACCGTTAAAAATTGTCAGGGAGCGCTGATAAGGATTAACAAAGGATTTCATCTCAAAACCAAAGGTGGACGGACCCTTTTGTCTCTCCTCTAGCAAGACACGTGGAAACATATGGCTGGTTCCAATAAGGACACGTGGCAAGAAGTTTTGGCATTTTGAGGGGCCTATGGGGACAAATCAGGGTGAAATGTGTCACCACTCATGAGATGCCACATGGAGTGATGACATCATATCGGAGATCGCATATCAAAGGTTAAGGATGTTGGCACTTTATAACACTTTGCAATTGAAAAGTTCCAATAAGTGGGCTTTGATATTCAGCTAGCACATGGTCTAGAAGAACTTAAAGAACCCGGGGTAGAAAGCTCTTAACAAAGGAAAACAGCTCCCGTGCAGGAAGAAAATGTGAAACAAAATTTCTCATAGTGAAAGAAATTTTACTATGGTAAAATTGGATTTACATGGTGTACTTCGATCCATCTATTAAATTAGGCTATATGATCAATTTTTTGGTGATAACACTAAGTTTCCGGTCACTGCACCTAGTTCCATGGAGGAAAGTAAAAAAGGGGCTTAAAAAAAGGGGCTAAGGGCATCATAACTCGTTTTTTCGTAATGTCCTTTAATAATAAAGTTATGATAAGGCAAAGCTCTGATAGATCACTCTGATAGTGTAATACAGAGAGGTAAGAGATGGATGAGTCAGCAGTTGCGATTTTGCGACACCACAAAGACCATCACAATTGATTTCTCCCAGCTCTAGAAAGTGGGAAGTTCAAGTAGTTAAGGGGAAGCGGCAAACGAACCGGCTGAGTGACTGAAGAGGAGAATCATGGCATAGATGTGACCTAATTAGAGGCCATCACAGGAATGATAGTGAGATATTTTGCTCAATCATCATTATGATTTCCTTTGGTCTTTTATTCTGTAATTTCTACATCTTAAATAAAGGAATGAAATTAGATTATAATGACTTGGGTAGCAGATCTTTGCATGTCGAGACGGCTAGTTGATCAAACAATTGGAGCTCAGATGAGATATTTTGTAACTGCTTTCAAATCTCCCCCTCTCCTTATAAAAAGAGGGAATAAACACTTAACAAGGGTTTCAGAATTCTGCACACAAGAGGTCTAAATTATTTGGTTCCACTTTGGTTCAATTTGCTTGTTCATGAGGTCCTTGGGCTAATACAATTTATAAATGTAATGGACTATCATTTGGACTCCATGTTGAAGGATTAATGAAATTGTTTTAATGATTAAAATCAGAGAAATGCATAATATGTTTCCCCATTTTTTATCACTTCATGTATGTTTTTCCTCCTCTGAAATAGTGTAATGAAGTTGTTCGTATCACTCTCCTTCTGGTTGTAGGTTTGTTGCTAAGTAGTAAAAAGTAGTAGTGCTAACTACATATTCATTTGTGTTATTTAATAGGCTACAGTACATGTATGTGCGCATATTTACTTATTGTTGTTTGGTAACAAATGTATTCATGAGGCATAGAGTTTGAGACCTTAATTTGCACTCCACTCTTTCTGCATTTTCATATCCTCACTCTTCCATATTTTTGTTGTATATTGTTGCTTAGGATTCTGTTTTCTTTCCAACCCCCTACATCAATTCCCCTCATTTCCTTTCTCTTGTTCATCTATAATACAAAAATAATGTTAAGCTACCTATTGTTGTGTGTCAGCCACCAGAACCAAGGCATTCCTTTTTTATATTAGCAATATTTACCCCCTAAGTATTTATATCTATGTGTTTGCTTGAGTTTACCTTGATGACGGACTATTGAACCAAGCCCCTGAATTATTTCTTTTCAAACTACATGACATATGGAGTGTAGCAGAAAGCCTTTAAACAATCTTCAAAAGAACTCCTTTCGAATGCCCTAGGAACCGGTCTCCTATCAACCCAGACGTTGTCTCTAAGAGGCTTCTATATCTTCTAAAAGAAATTTTGTGGTAGAAGATATAAAAATCTACAACAACTTTATGCCACCATTATCGAGGAATGGATTAGAATATTTTTCCCTGGGTACGACATTTTTTACTTTCCCTCTGTCAGGTGAGAAAGGGAAGTGTGGGTTGAATATCTCTCACCTTGGTGACTCCATTGTTTGAATCTTATTATAAACACCTTGGCAACTCCATTGTTTATTACTTTATTTGGTCATCCTAACTTTCAAGAGGCCTCATACTCGCTCTAATTCTAAACAGCAGAAAACTTCTCATACATTTGATCTTGAGATTACTTACCTAAAGGGGTTTTCAAAATGGCCATTCCTGCATTCTTGGCCAGAAAATTTGCCCCCACTGGATTTTTCTTTTGTTGTTGGTTACCCCCATCATGTCCCTTCATCTCATTAATGGTATACCTATTTACCTAGATTCAATGGAAACAAAGATAAAAGGTCAGACCAACATCTCAAGGATTTTCATGAATGCATGGAACAACTAGCTATCGTTTTCTAAGATGTGAAAATGAAATCATTCATGTTTTCTTTAGAGGAAGATGTTATACTTTGGTACAAAACAATACCTCGTGGTAGCATATCTTCCTTAAAGAACTTTCACATGGCATTTAACCACTTTTGCAAAATATTATATCCACTAGATGCTCTGTTTGAATATTTTTGTACACATTTTAATGTTGAAACTATTTCTAAGATTAAAGATCCTACTAAAGATATTTTTGGGGCTCCACTCCAAGAATATATCTACTCGCATCAACAAGCATCACCCAATGATCAAGAAAGAGAAGACGGAGACATCATCGAGCTGCAAACAAACCCTTAGAGGAGCCTAAAGTTGAAGATCCAAGCAATGTTTGCGGCTTCCTATTGCAGAAATATTCCTCCCTGGAAATTGTTCAAGAAAGGGAGACAACTATAAACTTTTCTCATCAGTTCCATGATTCAGTAGCTAGCTACATGGCGTCTTTCTTTGGCCTACAACAGTATACATCAATTCCATGGTATGTGTCAAATTTTTGGTCTTAAGTTATTATGGGGTGCATGCCTATTTTAGTCACTGGTTTTCAAGAACACATCCCAATTACAAGGTTCATGGAAAAGATTAAAAGAGTTTAGCATTAACTATCAAGTGGGGGGCACATATCAAAATGTTTCTCTAAATATTTTATGTGGTACAAGCATGTTTTAGTTGTTGGCTTCCAAGAGAACAACCGCATAAGGTCTAGTACTTAAATGTTGGGGTGGTATCATTGGAAGATTGACCTAACTTGGGTGAATTGAGCCTGTACATAAGTAGGAGTTGTATATAAATAAGCTCACTATGTGAGTGTTTAAATTTCCAGTTGTTAGATTTTATATTTATGCATTTCAGTATTATGAGGAAAGGACTTTGAGCAAATAAAGTTCCATGGAGATTTTTTGGTTTTATAGGTTCAATATATTTTTGACTCCATACCCAATGGGCTACTAGTCTACAGGTTCTCAGCACCTTTCCACCAATGCACTGTCCCCTATTGGAGTCATTGTTGTCACTTACTACAAAATATGTTTCTAGTTGTCCAAAGTGTAAATGAGCAGATAATATTGCAGTCATATTCCAAGCCGCGGGAGGACTCAAAGCCTACATCAAATCCTATCCATTGGATAGTGCTTTGAACCATATTTTCAACAATATGTGGAAGTCCAACAATGGACTCCTGGTTCAAAAGATATGGTTTATTGAAGTTCAAGGATTGAAGCCTTAAGAAGGAAAATCAGAGATCGCATGTCGGAGGTGCAGAGGTATCAACAATCGCACACCAGAGCATTAGTCATATCATTGATCACAACATTAGACCATCTACATATCAGTGATCATATATCGGAGGTCCTGCATGTCGAAGGCCCAATGCATCAGAGCAGGAAGTATCGGAGCTCAGAGGAGATTAGCACATCACAATATCTCAACATCGGAACATCGGCAGCTGGAGAATCGAAACTTTTGAAGGTGAAAACCTTTTAAAAGTTGGGATATGGGAAAATTTTAGATAGAGTTAAAAACCATCGAGGAATGCCAATAAGGATTAACAAAGGATTTCATCACAAAACCAAAGGTGGACAGGTCGTTTTGTCTCTCCTCCAGCAGGACACATTGCATGATATGACTGGTTCTGATAAGGGCATGTGGCAGGTAGTTCTCACATTTTGAGGGGCCTATGGGGACAAATCAAGGTGACACATGTCACTAATCATGAGGTTTCACATGGAGTGATGAAATCATATTGGAGGTTGAGGATCTTGGCACTTTATAACAGTTTTCAATTGGAAAGTTTCGATAAGGGGGCTCTGATATTCTGCTAGTGCATGGTCTAGAAGAAATTAAAGAACCAAGGGCAGAAAGCTCTCAACAAAGGAAATATGGCCCCCAGGTAGGAACAAAATTCCCTATCACCTTAAGGCTAAGCCTCCGGTAACTGCACCCAGTTCCATGGAATAAAATAGGAAGGGGCTAAACAAAAGGGGCCAAGGGCATCAAAACTCATTTTTTTATTAATGTCTTTTAATAATAAAGTTCCAATAAGGAAAAGATACAATGTAGCACTCTGATAATGTAATACAAAGAGGTAAGAGATGGATGAGTCAGTAGTTGTGATTCTATGACACCATTAAAGCCACCACAAATGATCACTCCCAGCTTTAGAAAGTGGGATGTTTAAGCGGTTACGGGGAAAGTGACAGGCGAATCGACCAAGGGACTGAAGAGGAGCATCATGCCAAAGCCATGGCCTAATCAGAGGCCATCATAGGAATGGCAGGGAGATATTTTCCTCAATCATCATTCAGTTTTCTTTTTTTATTTTATTTTGTAATTTCTGCATTTTAAAGAAAGGAATCAAATTATATTGTAATGATTTCGACATCAAACCTTCACACACCACAAGAAATAATCGATCAGACTGTTGGAGCTTGGATGAGACATTTTGTAACTTCTTTGAAAGCTCCCTCCCCTTATAAAAAGAGGGAAGAAACATTTAACAAGGCTTCTGAAATTCTGCACCCAAGAGATATGAATTATGTGGTTCCACTTTGGTTCAATTTGCTTGTTCATGAGGTCCATGGGCTGATACAATTGATAAATGTAATGGATTGGTGATTTGGACACCATCTTGAAGGTTTAATGAAACTATTTTGTTTATTCCAATCAAAGAAATGTGCAGTATGTTTCCCCTTTGTTTATCACTTCATGTATGTCTTTCCTCCTCTAAAAAAATGGAGTAATGAAGTTGTCGGTATCACTCTCCTTATGGTTGTAGGTTTGCTGCTAAGTAGTAAAAGATACCTGTGTTAATTACATAATTACTAGTGTTATTTAATAGCCTACAATACATGTATGTGCACATATCTACTTATTTTTATTTGGTGACAAATGTATTCATGAGGCATAGAGTTTGAGAACTTATTTCTCACTCCACTCTTTCTACATTTTCATCTCCTCACTCTTCCATATTTCTGCTAGATATTGTTGCTTAGGATTATGTGTTATGTCCAGCCCTCTGCATGAATTCCCCTCCTTTCCTTCCTCGCATTCATCTATATTACAACAACAATGTTAAGTTACCTATTGTTGTGTGTCAACCACCAGAACCAACACATTCCTCTTTGAGATTAGCCATATTTACCCCCTAAGTGTTTAGATCTATTGTTTTGCTTGAGTTTACCTTGATGACGAACTTTTGAACCAAGCTCCTAAATTATTTCTTTTCAAACTACGTGACATATGGAGTGCAATAGAAAACCCTTGGAAATTCTTCAAAAGTGCTCCTCTCGGATGCCCTAGGCACTGGTCTCCTATCAACCCAGAGGTTGTCTCTAGGAGGCTTCTTCATCTTCTTAAATAAATTGTGTAATAGGAGATAGAAAAATCTACAACAAGTTTAATGGTCTAAAAACTCAGTTGGTCTCACGAGTTGGTTAACTAAGTGTTTGGGATGGCTCCTAGGAGTTTTGCGACTAATGTGGAAGGTTTGTATGGTGTGTTTCCATCAGTTCCACTTCCATAACAAACACATAGGGAATCAAATCATATCATAGTGACTTCAGAATTGTATGATTGGATCTCGAGGCTAGCCGACAACCAGGGAAGGTACAAGCTCGATCAACCGATAGTGTGGACTCTGAAGCTAGTGCACAGAATAGAGGCATTGGAAGATAAGATCGCACGGGCCATGGACCACTGACTCAACCGAATAATAGGAGGGTTTATCATTGAGTTCGCGATAAACACAACTCTGAGCTATAGTGAAGCAGAGCGACATTTTCTCAAGGGACCGAGAGGTAGGTACATCAAATCCCTGAATACCTAGATTAAGATGCTGTTATGTGAAAAGCGGGTTATGCGAATACATTAATATTTGGAGCAACGCGGAGCGGAAGGATCTACCAAGGTATCGAAGGCTTCGGAAACGATCCCTTAATTTTGTCTTTAGGGGAAAGCGAGGAAGAATGCGCACGAGCTTCTCTGAGGAGTGTATTTAGTTTGGTAAGGCAGCGCATTCCACAGTTGTCGCCTCCACTTACACCATCACCCACTTTAGCTTCTTCACCTCCATCTTCAACCACCCCACCTCCACCCAACCTGCAGATCAATATGGCGAGTGTAATGAAGCTACTTGTATTCAAAGGAGTAGGTAATCAAGATCCATATTAGTTTTAGTTCGTAGTAAGAGCATTATGGGAAGCACATGGGGTTATGGATGACAACATCAAGAAGGCCACATTGGTGAGCACGTTGCAGGATCGCATGTTGAAATGGTATATCAAGCACTCGAACAATTACCCAAATGTAGGAATAGCAGAAATCCAGGCTGCATTAAACAGAGAGTTTAGCCAGCCAAACTCAGAGACTCAATCAATCATTGGGTTTAAAGAGATCGCGATGCTTCTGGGTGAAACCCCTAGGATCTAGATCAGAGACTGAAGAGTACAATCCATGAGGCTAATATGATGCTAATGGATGCATAGCACCGCACATGGTTTGTGGCATCTTTGACACCATCCCTGAGGACAAAGTTGCCACAACAGAAGCTTTCAACCTAGGCAGAAGCATTGGAAATAGTGATGAGGTTGCAGGAAACCCCGATATAGGATCTTGGGTTGGGAGTCCAACAGATCCAAGTGCAACTAAAAAACCTATGCTTGGAGATGCAGAGTTTGAAGGAGGATAGGGCGTCCCAGCCAGAAGCGTGCAAAGAAGTTTGGTGCATAAAATGTAAAGGTCAGGGCCACAATAAGGATCATTGTCTGGTATTCGCGAACTATTTGGAAAGGGGGCGACCAATGTCATTGAGACCAGAGGCACAGGCAGGGCCAAGTGTGTCACCCGCGCTCTGGTGCGCGATCTGTCAAGTGGGAGGAAAGCACATGATAGACAACTGTCATTTGCTGCAGAAGTTTACATAGACCCCCCAGCAGCTGTTTTGCAATTTTTGTAGATCAGTGGGCCACGATGAGCGTATTTGTTGAAGCTATGAGTTAATGATGGAGTGGACCCCAACATATATAATGCAGATGGAAACTCGAGGCTTTAACCTAGCCGCTGGCATGGCATGTGGGGAATTTCAAGGGTGAGGTCGAGGACTAGGAGGAATGGGGCCAGGAAGGGACCGCAGATAGCTAATCGATTACAATTGCATAGAACCAGGGCACTATGCTCGCAATTGTACCAACCCCATGAGAATATCTTGTTTGTACTGTGATCGGTTTGATCATGAAATGGTAAAATCTCCCATGTTGAACGCACAGATGCGTGAGAAAGGGGTAGTACAACTGACTCTGAATCAGAATATCCAAATGATGAGGGTTGAACAACGTGACGAAGATCCTAACGTGAACATGATGCTTAGAAGTGGTGCGACCACAGGGGAGGATAAAGGGAAGCAGCCCGAGGAAAATACATGGGTTCACAAGACCCCTACAAAGCAACCTAAGTTTGACTTAGAACGTGCAAAGGAGACATTTATGGAAGCTAAGAAGAGCTTCGTAGAGGTCTCTACTTCAAGTAGTAAGGATCAACCCGAGCCAGAAATGGATTCTTCTATGTTAACTACCTTTTTAGAGACACGCATAAAGTTGTTGCATGACAATAAGGTAGTTAAAGGACTACAATAACTGATCACTAGGTGTGCAAGGTCGGGTGAACCATGCGTAGTCCTGAAACTGGGAAAGCATGCGTTGCGCACCGAGAGGGAAATGCGATTGACGGTGCAGATTGGTGAATATGAAATGGATCAGGTGATCGTGGACTTGGGTTCGGATGCAAATGTGTTACCTAAATAGACATGGGAATGCATGGGCAAGCCCGCATTGCAATGGTCCCTGATTCAATTACGAATGGTGAACCAACAAAAAATCTTGCCCACGGGAATGTTACAAGGTGTAACAATGGATATTGAAGCTGCGAGAATGCAGACGGACTTTGAGGTAATAGAGATTGTTGATGACAGTAACCCTTACCCCACGTTGCTAGGAATAGACTGGGCCATGGATATGAATGGACTCATCAACCTAAAGAAGCAGAAAATGATATTCAAGAAAAAGTCCCTACGCGTAGTCATTCCGCTATATCCAGCCTAAGGAGCGTGCTACACTGAACCCGTGCACAATGATAGAAGTGATGATGAGTTGGATTGTATCTACAAGATAACTGCGTGAGATCAGGATTGGGTGAATCCGACTACAGATGGAAGAATTTCATGGGAGCGTGCAGGTTCTTGCACATCGGGTTCAGATGAAGATGATGAACGCTGGCATAGTTGGTTGAACGAATTAACAACATTGAATTGCAACATGATGACTAGATCATTGCTTTGCGTAACAGTCCAGGCATGAGATCTACCGACGTATGATGGACTGACAGTGGTGGATGAATTCTTGAGCAAGTTTGAGAGCGCAGTACTAGAGCAACAGCAATTCGATGCATTAAGATGGGCACTGCATGCGACACCTGCGCGTTGGTGGGGAACACATCAAGACACTTTTTAAAACTGACCCGATTGTAGGAGGATGATGTGGCTACGGTTTGGGGAACCAGAACTACAACTGGTAGATAAATATGACGGATGCAATGACCTAGGCACACACCTTGTAAAATGGACCAAGGCCTATGGAGAAGAACCTCAGCCTGAATGGGTACACTTATTCTACCATACCTTGGATGTCATACCCAGGAACTGGTATACAGAGACAGAACTTCGACATGGTACAAGAAAATTGGATGTCTTGCGCAAGGGATTTTTCTTAACATTCACATTTGAAGACCCATGGTCAAATATTGTTGACGACGTGCTGCAAGCCATGAAGGTTGTCATCTTCAAAATACCATAGGAACCACAAGAAGTACTTCAACCAGTATGGTCAACCCAATTAAGCCATGCACTAGAACATTATAATGTACATGTAGAGGAGGATGTTGATGACCCCTAAAACCTTAATGTTCCAGAAACTGAAGGGAACCACGAAGTTTGAGGACCATCAATTGAGGACCCCGACATCACTGTGCTACTGAAAAAAAAAAGTAGGTTAACATTGGTAATGATACAGAGCTGAAATATGCGATGCTTGGGGACTATTGGGACGATGCTACGGTGGATAAGGTCATTGCGTTACTCCATGAATATCAATATTTATTCCCAACCATAATCATGGATTTAAAAGAGATCCCTGGTGACTTAGGGATGATGAAGATTAATCTGAAACCAAACGTGAAACCAGTTAAGCAATGCCCTTACCGGTTGAATCTGAAGTATAAAGAAAATGTCCACAAAGAGTTGGACAAAATGCTTACAACACAAATAATTGACCTAGTGGAAGAATCTGAATGGATGAGTCCTATGCTAGTGCAGGAGAAAAAACAGAAGGAAAAAACTCGAATCTACGTGGACCTTAGGAAGCTCAATGATGCATGTGTTCACGATCCATTCTCGACATCATTTACAGGTGAAGTAATGGAAAATGTTGGCAGACAGGAAGCTTAGTAATTCACGTATGGTTTTTCGGGGTACCATCAAATAAAGGTCGTGTTGGAAGATAGGAGTAAGACAACCTTTGCAACCGAATGGGGTTGTTTTTAGTACATTGTTATGCCGTTTGGAATAAAGAATGTGCTCGCGATATTTTCACGCGTAGAGGTGGCTGCGTTCAAGGAATTCATCCACAAGTTTTTGGAGGTCTATTTCGATGATTGGACTTTATTTGGGTTAGTTAAAAACCATATAGTGAGCTTACGATTAATGTTATATACTTGCCAATGACACCAGATTTCACTAAATCTTAAGAAATGCACCTTCTTCGTCCCCTTTGGACATTTTCTAGGCCATGTGGTCTAAAAACAAGGGTTGAAGGTGGATCCTACAAAGATTGTTGTTATTCTCAATCTGGAAGGGCCGCGAAGTGTCAAACAACTGCGCACCACGTTGGGACACACTAGTTACTATCGGAATTTCATTAAGAGCTATGCACAAATCAAAGCGCCAATGAAATAGTTGTTGAAAAAGGACGCTACATATTGTTGGAATGATGAGTGTAAGAAAAGTCTGGAGATTCTCAAGCAAAAAATGGCATCCACTCCCATTTTGGTCTTTCCAAAATGGGACATCGAATTTCATGTACATATTGATGTGTCGTGTATTGTGTTGGGCACTGTACTTATGCAGGAAGGTGTGGAAGGCATCAATCATCCGATCGCATTCGCAAGTCAGAAAATTTCCAAAGATAAAAAGAACTATTCTACTACTGAGCGTGAAGGATTTGTGATGGTATACAAGCTTTAGAAATACCGCCACTACCTACTTAGTGGGAACTTTAAGATGTATAGCGATCATTTCGCATTAAACTACTTGGTGAAAAAACCTGTGTTGGGGGGACGCATATGCAGATGGCTGCTATTGTTTCAAGTTTATGACTTCGAGGTCATCATAAAGTCGAGATGCTTAAATGTAGGAAAATATCACCTATCACAAATTCAGAACGGTGAGGAGCAGACAAATTTGGAGGAAGTACTACCTGATGCATCGCTCTATGCAGTGTATGTCGCGGACAGCCACTTCGAAGACATAATCCATTTCTTAACCACAAGGACTGTGCCATAGGGATATTCAATCCAGCAGAAAAAAGAATTGGTGATACGCGCAGAGGATTTTTCTGTCATTGAAGGCCACCTCTACAAAATGGGAAATGACGAGATATTACGAAGATATGTAACTAAATTTCAACGATGATAGATCCTCGCAGAAGAACATAGGGGGGCTGCATGAGGACACTATGTGGGATGAGAGACAGCACAGAAGATTCTTCGCGCCGGATTATGGTGGCCAACCCTACATGAAGATTCAAAAGCATACTATCAGGCTTGCGATGTATGTCAATGGACTGGGAAACCATCGCGAAGGGATGAGATCCCACTCAATCCACAGATGACACTGCAGCGATTCGAAAAATGGGCAATAAAATTTGTGGGGCTGATCAAGCCTCAGGGGAAGACGAGTGCGTGCTACATCATCACCACAATAGAATACCTGACTTAGTGGGTGGAAGCACAGTGGGTTAAGGATTGCACAGCTGCCATGGCCACGAAAATTTTGTTCAACAACGTGTTAACACGGTTTGGATGCCTAAAAATTCTAATGAGTGACTACGGAACGCACTTCCTAAAGGAAACTATAAGTGCACTCATAGAGGCGTTCAAGTGTATCATCAATAGAGTATGTTGTACCATCTACAAGCTAAGGGGATAGTAGAAGCATTCAACAAGATTCTGGAGAATGCATTAACCAAAGTATGTAATGCACAGCAAAACGACTGGGACTAGCACATACCTATCATATTATGGGCATATCGAACCACGTGCAAGAAATTGACGGGTCAAATACCTTTCAGGTTAGTCTATGGCATGGAAGCAGTCATGCCAATGGAGTACATTGTACCTAGTTTGTGGATCACAGTGGTGATAGGCATGGTAGATCGCGAAGCCTTTGAAGAGAGGCTCGCACAATTTGAAGAACTTGAGGAAGAACGGTTTCTAGAGGGATTCCATCAATAGGTATAGAAATGGTGCGAGAAAGCTTGGCACAATCATCATATCAAGTTGCACATGTTCAAGATAAATGATTTAGTATAGTTGTATGACAGTAAGTTCAAAAAATATCCTAGAAATTTAGAATGCATTGGTTGGGACCATATGTGGTAAAAGAGATCATAGACGGAGGCGCGGTCCAGCTTGTCAAGCTGAATGGGGAGCCCTTCCCAGGAAGAGTAAATGGCAATCGCCTGAAGCCCTACACGGGAGGGGCTGGCTACCTGACTAACCAACCAAAGCACAGTCTCACCACTCTAGATAGTTGAAAGAGAGTATGGGACAATAAAATAGTTCGTTAGGGAGTTGCGTGACAACAAGGGTGGATGCAGGGTCAGTATGTCACAAGGGTCCTAGTTAAGCAGAAGGGGTTGGGTTGCTACACAAATAAATAAGCAAGTGACCGTTGGTATCACTATTCATGAAAAGATGTCTGAGTTAAGGTGAAAAGGACCGGGCAGCAGGCGATTAACATATGAAGTACAAGCCAGACTCGGAACGATCTACCATAAATCTAGCATTAATGAGCCAAAAAAGGGACAAACGGTCGAATTTGAATTTAAACAGGCCTATAAATCACATTTGGGTGTCCACCGAATAAATGGTGGCATCTGGAGAATTAAGTTATTGTGCTCTCCAATAGATATGGACCCATCGAACTTCGACATTGTGGGAGTAAGCCCGATGTTTTGAACATTGCCAAAAGAGACGCAAAACCTTTTGGATAGTGTAATGTTGATGGTCAAGGACACCACGCCAAGCTAAATGCCAACAGTGGGAGATGTACCAGAAATTCTTAGACAAGTAGTAGGACTGGTCCGGATGTTGTTGCATAAACCATAGTTTGGCAAGTGATCTATGGAAGATAAGGGAAAGATGGTGAATCTTAAGATAAAAGATGGAATTCTGTTTAATAGTTCATCTCTGATGAACCTTGGAGACTGGGACCTTGCAGACAGGAACAACTCTCTTGCAAAAATGCAACACAAGCTTTAGTATACATTGAGTATACTAAACCAGAGATCACAAGCTTACTGCTCTTGCACAAAAAGTTCACGCATTCGACGTCTCAGTTAGAGATAAAATTCTATGAGGGATCCTTTTTTTTAACCTCGCAAAGCAGAATGAGCATCATCAGTTAAGCGAATTAGTAGGGGCAATGGAGAAGGAGCTTGAAGAAGAATTAAAGGAGGCAATAATGGAGCAACAGATTGTAGTGCGTCACTCCCAGGGATGGTGGACCGTGAAGCCCTTGCAGCACGACTCGCCACACTAACGGAGTGACTCGGGATGAGTCACAATGATTGTGTTGGGGGCCTGTTGGGCAGCAGATCCCCCGCGTAACGATTTTGGGGCTTAAAACCCACAATTTTGGGTAATGGTATTGTAAAGGTTCCACGAAGTGCATGGAGCACAAATTGTAATGAGTCAATTCAAAGAGTTGTCTGCCTAAAATATTGTAAATTAATATAGAGTGTGTAGGCCTACCCATGGTCTGCGGGCAATGGGAATGTATAAAAAAGGATAACGGCTCTAAGTGTAGAAGGCAGTTTTTGTTCTGATCTTTATTTTCATGGGTTTATGAAGGCGAAAGTTACTCTAAGTCTATAATTCTGAGTCATGGTAGTAGTAAGGGTGGGCTCTGCAGTTGTGTGCGCAGAGGCCTAGTAGAGTCTGCAGCTGTGTGCATGGACCCCTGCAACTGAGTGCGCAGCGTGGAATTCAATTGTACTTGGATAGAAGATTAATAAAAGATAAGTGTTTCTAAAATATTGTGCATCTGATTGTAGATTTGTGTATTTTTTCTTCTGTTATGATTTTATACATCTCTTTAAGGTTAATGTTTGTGTGCATTGGTTATAAATAGTGAATGTTTAATTAAGACCATTGAATTAAGTCAGATCTATAATAATAACATACTAAGGGTAAGGAATCTAGAAGTGCCTCTTCACAGAGCTACGTGAAGGCCAAACAACTGTGCAGAGCAGTGTGGGCTAGCAGGATCGATTCGCAACCTTTCCAAACCTCAACTTGATAGTAGCGAACCATTTCACAATGACACTAAGGGTGCTCTGGAGGAGTTGCTGATGGATCAGACAAATGTGTTGGGGGCACTCAAAGTGCAGTTGCAAGCATTACATGTGCGACCCTGAGGAGTGATGACACCAAACCTTGCGGAAGGTGCATCCGCAGCTGAGCAGATGTTGCACACCCACACAGCAAACACTTTGGTGTTACCAGCAGGCACCATCCTGGCATAAGCTAAAGGAGACATGAGGGGTTGGGGGTTGAATTTTGCTGCCCTTCCTAGAGAGACCCTATACTAGCTGTAGGATGGGGTAACCACTGAGCTCTGTGCCCGGGAAGGCCACGCCCTCCAAGTCTTAATGGAGCAAAAGGGAAATCTAGAGCAAATCAGTCTACAGTGTAATGACTTGGTTGCACACAACCAAGGATTGGAACAGGCCATGGAGGAGGTCTGTAGCAGTATACACAAACTAGCTAGACCAACAGAACTCCCAACAGCCGAAAAGATTCATCACATAGCGGCAGGATCCCGAAGGGCCCAAGAGGAGGCCGTGAAAGTCTAGTTGGAGTTGAACTTCAGATCATAGAGCTGAGGCTGAAAGCGCAGCCCTCTACACCCCCGGAAGTTAGAGAGCAGTGCCACCGCATAATTCAAGCAGGGTGGGAAGTGATAGAGTGCGTTGTACAAGACTGCATGAGATTGTTGGATCAGTCCCTTCTTACGCTCACATCACTACAAAAAGACCCGACGTTGTAGCAGGTAGAGGCAAAAGCATGGGAGTTGCAGTGGGCTTATGACAATGTCTGGGGGACCGCACAAATGGTCACCCTCACTCAGCGCTTGGCCAAGATGAGGGAGGTTGAGGCTCTGAGGGAATAGGTGGACACCGCATGCCAGAAAGAAGCAGGGCTTAAAGTCTGCATCCAGCCTTGGCTCGAGGAAGCGTTCACGGTCACCGCTGTGATCGAGGGGAAGCTGACCCAGATACAGGACACATATGCACTAAGGCAAGAAGGTGCCTCCGACAATGCTTAAGAAAACCATGCACAATTGATACAATGGATAGCAAAAGAATGTGTGGCAGATGTCAGCGCAGTGCAGATGTTGCTAGATGGACTCCGAGCAAAGATCACTGCACCAACCGAGTGACTTAGGATGAGTCACGATGATTGTGTTGGGGGCCCGTTGGTCAGTTGGTCCCCCCGCGTAATGGTTTTGGGGCTTAAAGCCCACAATTTTGGGTAATGGTATTGTAAAAGTTCCATGAAGTGCGCGGAGCATGAATTGTAATGAGTCAAGTCAAAGGGTTATCCGCCTAAAATATTGTAAGTTAATATAGAGTATGTTGGCCTACCCCTAGTCTGCGGACCATGAGAATGTATAAATAGAACGAGGCTCTAAGTGTAGAAGGTAGTTTTTGGTTAGTTCTAATCTTAAGTATTATGGGTTTTTGAAGGAGATAGTCACTCTAAGTTTGTAAGTCCGAGTCGTGGTAGTATTAAGGGTAGGCTCTGCAGCTGTGTGTGCAGAGGCCTGGTAGAGTCCACAGCTGTGTGCATGGACCCCTGCAGTTGTGTGCGAAGGGTGGAATTGGATTATACTGGGATTGAAGATTGATAAAAGATAAGTGTTTCTGAAATATTGTGCATCTAATCGCAGATCTCTGTGTTTTTCTATTATGGTTTTATGCATCTCTTTAAGATTTATGTTTGTGCACACTGGCTATAAATATTGAATTATTGATTAAGATGACTGAATTAAGTTAGATCTATAATAATAACATACTAAGGGTAAGGAATTTAGAAAGTTCCTCTTCACAGAGCTACGCGAAGACCAGACAGCTGCATAGAGCAGCGCGAGCTCACAGGATCGGTTCGTGACCTTTCCAGAACTCATCAAGACATCCCCTGGTTGTGAAACCTGGTTCCAGCACCCTCCCATACTACCTCAAGTGAGACCTCAGTCCGGACTCTGCGGACTGTTGCCAAAAGGGCCGATAGTGTGAGATTTTTTTGGCTAAACACTTCTAAACCTGGGTCAGGCCCTAATAAGCCAACAAATGGTTCTGTTGCTAGGATCGAGATCTGCCTAAGAGATGTCTAATGTCGGAACACTGGAACCCTACTAAGAAGGAAATTGAAGGTGGTTAGATCAGAAGCTTCATGAGTTCGTGGTACAGGAAAAAAAAACTCCGTAGATATCCGAGAAGAGGTGATTGGATCGTTACGTATATACGGAAATCCACAAGATCTCCTTTGCGACCTTCTCTTCAAAATTATATGATTAGATTGTGAGGCTAGAGGAAATCTAGGGAAGGTACAACCTCGATCAACCGATAGTGTGGACTCTGGAGCTAGTTCGCAGACTAGAAGCATCGAAAGATAAGATCACATGGGCTATGGACCACTAGCTCGACCAAATAATAGGAGGGTTTATCACTGAGTTCGCAATAGACATAATTGTTGTTGTAGAGAAGTAGAGCAGCATTTTCTCAAGGGACCGTGACGTAGGTACATCAAATCCCTTAATACCTAGATTAAGATGTTGTTATGTGAAAAGAGGGTTATGCGAATACATTAATGTTTGGAGAAATGTGGAGTGGAAGGATCTACCAAGGTATCGAAGGCTTAGGAAACAACCCCTTAATTTTGCCTTCATGGGAAAGCAAAGAAGAACACACCCGAGATTCTCTTAGGACTATAGTCAATTTGATAAGGCAGTGCATTCCACAGCTGTCACCTCCACTTACACCATCACTCACTTCACCTTCTTCACCTCCATCTTCAACCACCCCACCTCCACCCAATCCACAGTTTAGCATGGCAAGTGCAATCAAGCTACTCATATTCAAAGGAGTAAGGAATGAGGATCCAGATCAGTTTTGGTTCGTAGTAAGAGTAGTATGAGAAGCACACGGGGTTACGAATGACAACATCAAGAAGGCCACATTAGTGAGCGCACTGCAAGATCGTGCGCTGACATGGTATATCAAGCACTTGAATTATTACCCAAATGCAGGAATAGAAAAAATCCAGATTGCGCTGAACAGAGAGTTTAGCTGGTCGAAGTCAGAGACTCAGTCAATCATTGGGTTTAAAGAGATCACGATTCTTCCAGGTGAAACCCCCTAGGATCTAGATCAGAGACTGAAGAGTACAAACCGTGAGTCTAGTATGACGCTAACAGGTGCACAACACCGTGCATGGTTTTGTGGCATTTTTGACACCATACCTGAGGATGACATTGTCACAATAGAAGCTTTCAACCTGTTAACACCCAGGTTGTCCTCTTTGACTCGAGAGAGGATACGGCCGGGGTAACCACTAACCAATCTTTGGGCTACAGCTTCTAGCCCAGCTGTAGTCAGAGAGGGCTCTCTCTATTAGTTATTTCACTGCTTTCAGTGAAGGTTTCAGGCTAGTTATGGAGTGCATTCTTGGTTGTTTTTGTGTTTGGTTGGGAGGATGGATGCTTCTGATAGCTTTTAATGT